>JAHWFO010059101.1:3044800-3103917 GCA_023313115.1 Rhysida immarginata
TAATCATTAGTTGTTCTGTGAGGGTTTGTAATGGTACGCCTACCTCATAAGACCATCCCATTTTGCTGTGCCAAATAGACTGCCTGTCAAACGCGAACACACACTCTTATTTTGATCTACCGACAAAAGGTCGGAAAGCTTTCTTCAATGTGCGAGTGCATATTGTGTATGTTTGTGTATTTTCTTTCGTGTGTGTTCGTCGTCTAGTATAGACGCGGCATAATTGTGATGCTGGAAATGATTCCCGCGGTTCCTTTTTCGAGCTAAGATCTGTTGAATGGGAGTTCTCAAAGCAATACCTTAGCATGCCCTAATGCAAAAGGCACTCCACTGGCGTCAAATATGAGCGAAAATTTAATTTCTGTGAATCAGAGGAGGGAATGAAATGACCGTTTATGAATTATTGCCTTTTAAACCATTAACATTTTTAGGTGTATCATTGACAAGAACTGCATTAATTGTGATACCGGATTCTTTAATTGATGATTAAGCAACTACAATCCATCCAGCGAAAGAAAAAGTAAGGTGGGCTAATTTTAAATTGAACGACCTTGATATAGTTTGTCTTTTGCTAGATGGACTATAGAGTATTCTTAATTAAATTATATTTTTTGTATATACCATAATCTATATTGTTTGGTCAAGATATCGGCCAGCAATGGTTGACACGTTGAAATACTGCTAGGATCTTCAGTTTTTAAGTCTTACGGATTGATTGGACGTTGAGTAGGCTTCACATTCTTAACCAGGCCCCACACGAAAAATCCAGAGAAGTGGTCATGGAATGGACCACCTCGGCCACAGTACAGCGCGGGTCAAGCTGGTAGAGCTAGTCGCATTGGACTTTATGAAAAAATAATCTTTATGATATAAATATAAAGAAAATTGTAAGAGTTGTAACTACTTGGCAACTCTATACATTTTCAAAATACAAAATTTAATGATTAAATAAACAAACCATTAAATTGACAAAATGATAGATCCTGTACAGCAATTATTAAAATAAGTTGACGAAAATAATTAGCAGCTGCATATTCTGCATAGTAGTAGTATGCAAATTCAATATTTTGGATTTGTACATCTATTTATATAATCGGCTAATGTCATCGCTATGTTGCCAAGGTAACAATACATTGTTTGCATCAGCATTGTTGATGTCATTTTTATATCAACATTGTTTGAAACTACAATTGGTACGATGTTTACCGTAAGTCCCACATAGAGGGAGAAATGGTTCCTCCGAATTCTTCTACATGTTCGAGGAGTCACCTCTTTTGATGATTTAAGAACTGTTAAAGTAAACTCTGTTCCATAGTCAACCTTCCAGGAAGCCTGCATTTCAAGGGGCCTAACTGATGATGATGACTCGGAATGGGATACTTACCTAAATGAGGCTGCAACTCATGAAATGCCAATGCAGCTTAAGCAATTATTTGCATTTATCTGTATCATGTGTCAACTACTTGATGCAGCCAAATTGTTCGATAGACATAAAAACAATCTAATGGAACACTATAAGAGATGCTTTCCTGACGGAGAGAAAGCTCTCTATATGACATTCAAAGAAACAGAATTTGTGTTGCAGACACATGGAAAGTCATTGGCACATTTTGGGCTCGAGGTTCCACATGGCAATTATGACGAGCACATCCACACAAACAAACATTTCGACACAGACACCGAAAAAGCTCTATTCGATGAAAAATACGAAATGCTAAATCAAGGACAAAAATGGGCTTTCGAAAAAATTAGGGAAACAATTGAAAATCCTAATTTAGCAAAACGCCTTTTCTTTATTGACGGGCCTGCAGGAAGTTGTAAAACCTTCCTCTACGTAACAATTATGCATTACGTTCGTAGCACAGGCGATTTAATTTTGCAATGTGCATTTACGGGCATAGCAGCGACATTGCTTGGGGAAGGCAAAACTTCTCACAGCCTCTTCAGGCTCCCTGTCCCAATTAACGATCGTAATGTTCGAGATGGAAGTGATACAGCAAAAGAACTGAAGAAAGCAAAAACTAGAAAAACACCCATGGTCCCACATCATAGGGTACATGCCGTCAACGTACTATACAGGGAACTTTTCGCTGAAGGCGCTCAAGTCCCTTCCAATACACCATTTGGCGGTGCCGTTTTTCTTTTCGGTGGAGACTTTAGACAAATTCTCCCTGTTGTTCCACATGGCAGTAGAACTGAAATAATTTCGTCATGCATGAAGAATAGTAAATATTAGAAAGATGTTAACAGGGTGACTAACGACCGGGAAAACCTGGAAAAGTCAGGGAAATGTCAGGGAATTTTACAAAAAATCAGAGAATTTTAAAAAATCAGCAAAAAAATGTTAAATAGGAACGAAAAATTTGAAAAATGTCAATAATATTCTATCAAGATAGATTTTGTTTGCTGCTTATGTTCAGGGAAAATAACGTGATCACCGGGAAAAATCATGCAATTTTACGAAATTGTTTTGGTAGAACACCCTGTGTTCAGATTCTGAAGTTGGACCAAAATATACGTACCAATGACAGGAATGTTCCACAAGAACACCGAGGCTTCTCCGATTGACTTTTAAAACTTTGAGATGGACAACGTAAAGAGCCTGGATTACAAGAAGGATATTTCGAAATTCCTCCAGTATGTTGAAAATGGATGCATTGTTGATGCTGTCTTTCCTCAACTCAACCAACCTGCAGATAACAGTATCACAAATCGTGCAATCTTGACTCCAAAACACAATGAGTCTCTTCAACTGAATGAAAATGTTCTTAGACGAACTCAGTTTGACTCGAAATGCTACACGAGCATAGATTCGATTCAGCAAGATACTGCAAATGCCAAGGAAGTAGAAAACTACAGAGTTCTTAAATAGCCTAACTACCGGAGGTATGCCTTCTCAGAGACAACTTGAAAGTTGGTGCAGTAGTCATGCTATTAAGAAACCTTGACTCCACAAGAGGTCTTTGCAATGGCACGAGAATGATTGTGGAGCAAATGATGTCAAAAATCATTGACTGTGAGATACTGACAGGATCTTTTAAAGGTACCGGGGGATTTATTCCAAGAGTCATTCTTGCACCAAGTGACCCTGACCTTCCGTTTATATTAAAAAGAAAACAGTTTCCATTCAGACTTCCATTCACTTGGCTTTTACTTGCCATCTCCAGTATTCAGTCATGGCCAACTTTACGTTGCATTTTCAAGAACAACATCGTTCGAAAATATCAGGGTAAAAGTATTTGCAAGTGACGAACAAGGCAACACGAAGAAAGACCACAGAGTTTTCACTAAAAATGTGATCTACATAGACGTATTTCCGAATAATTAAGTTTATTCATTGTTATATCTGGTTTGTTGCAATAAATTTCTCTCGAATAATATCTAAAACACGTACAACAAATATTGGTTATTGAGTGGCAATGTTATTCCTACACTTATCAGCAGCAGGGTGGCTGGTACAACACCTCCTAGAAAGAAGGCCTACACGGAAACCTCATACTTTGTTATATCATAAAAAGTCAGTGTTAATTGTATATCTACCAATAATAAGACCTAAATTTTGACTTTTTATGATGTTGTAACAATGTATGACGATTCCGTGCTCAGGCTTTTTAGGAGGTGTTACCGGTATCTTGTTACCTAGCTATTATCGTAATCAGGGTTCTGTAACACTCCGTTGCGAAGCACGGGCGGCCAGCTAGTTATCTTTATGGGTGCAAAGAAAGGACATCATGGACCGTGATAAATCAGATAACAATTGTCAGATTTCGAGAAAGGACAAATTAAAGAATTGCATGAACCTGCTTCGTCAAACAGAGAAGTGGCACTTCGCCTAAAATGTTCTCATCATGTGATAGACCTAAAATCGTATGGGAAGAAGAGATCTTCAGGCTAACACCATCTTTGATGCTTATTAACTCAACCGCAAGTTCTAAAGAAGAACCATCAATCATTTTTTCAAAATTTACAGTAATGAGTGTAGCAAGAGCTTACAAAGTTCTGAAATATAAACGAATGAAAGGTGTTCCACCATTGAAGGATTCTCATTAAAAAATATTTGGAATGGGTTCATTTTTTGATATCCTGGACATCCCAGTGACAACTGTAATATTTATTGGTAAAAAAAATTAATTTGGAAGGTCCTGATGGTCGGAAGTCCTACGTTGCAACTCTCTTAATCTTCCTTATATTTAACAGTCAAAAAGTTTATTTGTCTATAAAGCACAGTATGACGCATTTGTAATTGGCTCTTTCATTTTGACCCGCACTATAATGCTCGTTAAAGATTAGGAATTTGTTGATGTCACCGTCTTCTAGCTGCGAGATAAAATTATTCTGGGGCATTTTAAGATAAGTTACAGGCGATGATTGGCTCCGTGAAGAAGGACGGTACATACAACTTGATATACACGTATAACGCCCCACCACTTCATAAGAATTGGAAGATCATAAGAGAATTTCAACGCGTCACATCAGAGCTCTTAGCTGTACACCCACACATTACTTATTTACTTTTCAAACTCGCCTATCCGTTAGGGTCGCGGGGGCAGCAGCCCTGTAGAGGATCTCCAGCCATCGCGATCTTCCACCATCAGGTGCATGTCCTCCCTGGTAATACCCAAGCGACTCGAACCCAGATTCTTCATGTAGTTTAGCCACCTGGTTCTAGGCCGTCCCCTTGGTCTCTTACCCACCGGCTTGGAAAATAACAACTGCCTAGGAAGACCAGTTTGCGACATCCGTATCAGGTGGCCATACCAGCGCAACTGAGATCTCTCAATGCGGAGAAGTAGCGGCTCAACACCTAAAGATTCCCTTATTGTGCTGTTGTGCACTCTATCTAGTAGGGTAATACCTGCCACACTTCTCAGAAATCTCATTTCGGCCGCTTGTACCTGCGATCGCACTCTTATGGTCATTACCCAAGCCTCATGACCATATGTGAGAATGGGGACAAAGATAGATTTGAAGACGAAGAGCTTGGCTTTGTTACCCAGCTCGCGTTTCGTTACCACGGATCGCCACAGTTCACGTCTGACACAGCTTGCTGCACCGATCCGAGCGCACAATTCTTTCTCCTGCCGTCCATCACTCGCGAATGCAATCCCGAGATACTTGAATTTATCCACCTGTCTCAATGAGGCTCCCCTAACATGGAGAGCGCACTGAGCAGGCTGTCTTGAAAAGATCAGAACACCCACACCATTATATGTAAATTTGCTTTAATCCAATTTATGCCAAATAGTTTGAGGTCACTTGATTCAAGCATGTACTTATCATCTATTTAAGAAAGACTTGAAGAGTCTAATCATAGAAGTTGATCAGCATGGCGAAAACAAAGATCTAACTAATATCGCAAAGGAACTTATTGTTGATATTCGTTTAGCTTGATCCCAATTGAAACAAAGAAGCAGCTGTCTGGATTCTCGAAAGATGCGATATCCAGAGCTTTAAACCGTTGGAAAAATGATCCCCAAAAAATTGAATATTTACTAGTGAGATTCAAAGCTCACAAATACACCTTCAAAATACAAGTTTAGCCGTTCCATCAAACACGAAATTAGTACTACTAGCGCATCTTTCTGAAAAGGACGGAAACTTATACCCAATACCATTTCCTTATGGAACGCCCTGTTTATGTATTCATTTACTCGTATAATGAATGCTTGCTTGTTATATTTGACGCTGTACTCCATAATCTTTGTGCCTAAAAGCATAATAAAAACGATCTATACCTCTGCTATCTTTCTTATGACTGTCCACCGAATGACTATCCAAACAATCTTAAGGCTTTGATCAGAAAAAATTAAATAAACCTTCATTTCGTATTGAAAATTTAGATTATATTTAAAGCCTTATGCATTACGTTGCTAAAAACGTTAGAACATCCTTAAAAGTTAACGTTTGCAAAATTTTGTTTTGTTAATAAATTCTTAATCTTAAGAAAATTGTAGTGGAAATTTTCAAGCGACGTTAATTGTCCTTGTTTGATTTTTAAAATTGTTACATCTATTTAACATTTGCAGCGGATATTTTGCTAAGGAGTTTTCAAAGCGTAAAATTGATTTTGTTAATTCTTTCAATTAGAATTTGAAAAAAAGATAACAGGAAAGAAATTCAGGAAGGTTTTTATCTTTTGACAGTCTAAAGTAGACTGTAACGAATGAAGGAAAGAAAAGAGAAGGAAAGAAGAAGAAGAAAAAAAAAGACAAATAAGGATAAATAATGTAGGCGACGACAACAAGGACAATTCGCATAATATTAATCATTCCCTATCAGTCAATCGACAAGAGTGGGAAAAGTGGTTCAACTCCCCCCCTTTTATACAAAGAGGAGGTGCCTTGCATTTGCTCTCCAATCGTCCAGTTCCCTTGGCATTTGCTACAGAAGCATCATTAAGATAAAGGGGGGTGATGGAGGGAGAAGAGGTAGGATGGTTTTGGAAGAAGCAAGAGAAGGGCATCCTTGAATGCCCAGGTCACTCCGGAAGGGGTCGGCAGTAGGCTCTAAGCCAAAGCGAGTGATGACAACGCCAGGGATGCGCGAGCGTAAATTTTCCACGAAATTAATAGGCTTTGAAATTAATGAATGCAATTTTATTTAAGCGGGAGATTGATGATCCAAAATGGAGGCGAGGCTTAATGCCGCTGGATGGCTCTAACGACCTTCGCTCACAAAGCCTCGCCATTATCCATCGGGCTCCGGCAAGAACAACCGTGGCGCGCTTTGTCACTGGAAATCAAGGCGCATGCGCAACATCATGGGCCCTTTTCTTTAGCCCAGCGTTATTTGTGCTTTTGAGCGTGCGCGTTGCCCAGGCAACAGCCATTGTTCAAGCGCACGTGAAATCCCAGAGGAAGAAGAGAAACGAATAGCTTGCTGTTGCCGCGTTGACATTCACCAGTTTTAACATCCCATGTAATGCTACCTTCTCTTACCCACCCATGCTCTCATTGAATGCCACCCTTCCTTTTTTTTAACCACCATTCTACCTTTTCAAATAATTCTATCGTAAGGAACTAATTGATTTCTTCACAGAAGTATTTTTTGAGATTTATTATTTTAAACGGACTCATTAGCATATGCATGCAGGAAAGATTTTAAAGCAGGAGACAAGCTGACCTATACTGAGGCTTCAAAGAAAGAAAAGCTGAATGTAATTTGTTGTTTCATTATTTTAAAGAACAAATCCTGACATTTCAGTTATATCTTCCTTAGGCACACGTAAAATAAAATTTTACTTATAAAACAGGAAATTTTATTAAGATCACTTTGAAAAAGCTAAAGGTAACGGGTATTTTATTTTATGTTTGAATTCTGATATCAGCTATCCGAAGCAGTAAATTTAAAATTTTAATATGACAAATTCCAAAAAATGTATCTAGATGAAAGGATTTTGAAGACACCAAGACAAATGAAATTTTGAAAGAAATCATCAGAGGAATGTATTCATTTAGTGACCTAATGTAGCTGATTCAGTATATAAAGTTACTGTTTAACACTCAATAATTGTACTCTGAAGAGCAATTAAATTAGAGACAGCTGGCGTTATGCAAATGTGGGCAACGGAAACGGAATGACGTAAATCGCGATCCGACAATCTAACGAGTGATGCAACAGGAATCAGTAAAAAACCATCTCACAACAGCGTGTGGATGAGCGAAGTCGTCGTCGGCTAGCTCGCATCGTAACGGCGGTTTCTCCTCGCTATGGGTACAAAAACCACCGTCCCACGCGTCTACCTCAAAGAGTAATGCCACTGGACCCCAGACATGTGGAAAATGGTTGCCCGGACAGAAGAGTCGAGATTTATGTTGGAACATGCCGATGGCAGGGTATGGATACGGCGCACACCACATGAACCGATGGACCTTATCTCTAGCAGGGGCTCTTCGAGCTGGTGGAGATGACATTCTCTTTTGGGGTCTATTTACGTGGACTGACATCGTCCCTCACAGGTGTACGTTATCGGGATATCCTTGACGATCACGTGCTCCCATTTGCACGACTTCAGCATCCTGATGGAGACCTCTTTCTACAAGACAATGCACCGTGCCATCACTCCCGAATTGTATCTACAGACGTGATCTAGTTTCCCTGCCCAGCTAGGTCACCTCACCTCAATCCCATCGAGCTCATCTAAGATGTCATCGAGAGAGATGTTCGAGTCTCAGACCCCCCCCCCCCCCTCCATCAAATCTTCCCAGCGCTCCTGATGTCTTGTTGATTCTTGTATAACCACAAAGTAGCAAAATGACACTTATTGAATTGCAACTCACGCCGCAATTTCCGAAAACGGTTTAGTGTTGATCCTACTAGAGAGTTATTGAAAGAGATTAAATATATCTGTAGAACATGAGTAGAATAAAATCATGGTGACATCAACCGTCATTTTTAGATGCTGAATAAATAATTTTTACCCTTCAAGCACACACAATAGATGGACATAGCGCTTTCTTCATTTTATCTTTAAAAGACTTCACTCTTTCTGGTGATATTAGCTGAGAAAAAGAGTCAAATTCCATATGTTTAAACGAGTACTGCTTTTACCGCTTAATACCTTGTTGTAGGTTGCGAGTAGATTAAGTTGGAACAATAAAGCATTAATTTATTTAAACCACAGATACGTATAACGTAAAAGATTCATCTCGAGTAGAAAATTCCAAGAGTAATTTTTAATCGAATAAAAAATTAGCATTTCATTTTCACTATCTATAGTCGGATTCAGGCCAACCTAGGAATTGGATCTACTTGCAAACCGCGGTCACGTAATCGTTGACGATATGTATCACTCCGCATTCATTTGAAAGCAAGCCATTCTCTGCAGAGAACTATTTTTTATGAACTGCGCGACTGCCGTGTACAATTACCTTCCGGAACTGAGTAATTGGCGCTACCTGAATCAGGTATAATAAAATGCATGGTTTCTATTCCCATACTGTCCGAGAGAAACTGGGACGTCGACTTAGTACTATAGAGTACGTCGTGTTCCAAATCTGCTCTAGAATTATATTCAATGCTAACTATACATCTACAAATGGACTGGTTAACTCTTAGTGTGTATGTGCGTGGTGCGGCTTCGGTATTTCAGAGGTCTTGAGCGTAGGCTTTCCAGAGAGCATGAATATTTGCTTTTATTCCAAACATGTAGATAGAGGATTGCTATGTAAAAGGCGTAAATCACCTGGAAGTCGACGGGTTCAATAAAACAAGAGCGGAATTCAATGTGACGCCACTATTCACATACGTATATTATTATCCCTTTGAATAAGTTTAGGACATGTGAAAAGATCGTAAATTTAAAAAGAAACTGTTGTATATTGCAAATAGACAGTTAGTTTGGTTTTTTTTTTTCGTTACGAGAAATATTTCATTGACCGACGAGAATGTAAAACATTTGTCCTCTAACTCCTCCAACACCACTTGACCGATTTCAACCAAATTTTGCTCAATTAATCCTATTAGGACATAGATGGTTTTGAAGTATTTTCTGCAAAAATCGATCACGCCATCGAGGAATAATCACCAGAAAAAGAATTTTCTCTATGATTTGCTATAGAGAAAATCACGCGCTAAGAAAAAATTCTTTTTTCCTCTAAAATCGATTCAACAATGAAAAATGAAATGTAAACAATAGAAAAGCTCGCCAAATAAAATTTTTTCATTGAATATACGGCGAAGCCCTGTTCAATTTTTTGCAAAACGGAAAATCAAAAAATATTCGAGAAGAGATAACGTCATAACTCAAACTTAACAGTTAAAACATTATTTGTTTGTTTTAGTTCATTGCATTTCTCCTAGTAATTTCTCAATTTCAAGCAGATTACGCCGCCACGACCACGTCGAAGAGGGAACATAGGAAGGCGAATAGCAGACACACAGGCACATGCAACGAGAAGAGCTCAAGAGTCACACGTTCACGGATGCGACTGTAAATATTTTTCAAATTGCTGAACAAAACGACCGGCGATGGGCTATGAAGTTTAATGCAAAATTGAATGCAACTGACTACAAATCATGCACAGTTTGTTTCTGTTTGTTTTTGATTAAGGATAATGGTCGTCACATCTGTAACAAATATCCAACAAAATATACCATTGGTAACAACTTGCATCCGATGCTAGTTCCAGAAGAACTGAGTGGTTTAACTAAAATTGAGCAATTATTAATCCGGTGATGGACTTCTATCGTGTTAAAACATTTGGTCAACCAGGACAGTATCACTACAAAGGTAACATTGCTAATGTCCCTCAAAACATTAATGAAGTAGTTAGGGGGGGGGTCCTAGAAATTAAGGCATCGACTACTAAAGTCATTTTGCGCCTTTTACAGAAGTTATATCTATAAGCAGCCCGGGACAAACACAAACGTCCATGCCCACGGCGGGATTCGAACCCACAGCCAGGCGGACTTGAAAACTAGAAAGCTTACGCCCTAGCCCTCTCGGCCACCTGGCCGGCAACGAAGTAGTTAGGAAACTTCCTAGAACGGTGAGTAATGCAGATATTGTATCCGTACATCGCGGAGGTGTGTCAGGTCACCACGACTTCAGAGTTCGTCGAAACAAGGTTCTGCGCGCACTTCTATACTTAAAAGTAATCATGTCTATTACAGTAATATTGAAATTGATGACGAAGTTCTCCTCCGACTAATCAACTCACTCAGCTCTTTTTTGCAAGTGCCCGTTGGCACCCGTTGCACACCTAGTATAAAAAAGAAATAATTTGACATCACTTCCGTTAAATTTAGACGACTCTCGTGGGCGTGGATGTATAGAAAATAACGTAAATGGTCGTTCTCTACATATCCATATCTATATCCATGCTTGTGCGTTAGAAAAAATTAACACGCAGCCGACAAAAAAGACATGCCTGAGCAAAAAACCATTCTTTATTGTCTCCATCTTGGATTTTAACAATCAGTTTTTTTTTCGCTTGTTGGAAACAATGAAGGTTTTCTGACCATTGTTGTTCAGAAAAGTGGTCAGGTGACTTTTTAGTGCCGCGGCCTATCATCCTTGTCGGCTACGAAATTAATAAAAGTGACGTCAATTTTTTAAAATTTTCATACAACAAATGTCTATAATAAAGCTAACTCTCTAATAATTTGCACGGCAAAAACACTGCCACTCTGTTAAATAAAATCAAATAGTAAAACAGAATTATTAAAGTGTAAATGAAGAATGGTCTTATGAGGAATTTTTCACGCCAAACCTCAGATGTTTAAATAATTGATGAAAATAAGAAAGAAAATTCGGATCCACGCTGCGGAATTTCTATCAAATAGAAAACAGAAATAGAAATAGAAACAGAAATAATTGATAAGGGAGAGTCAATACTGGTCCAACAAGACACTAATTCCTCCAAGAAAGGTTTAGGAAATTAGAGAAGCCCCGAGTTTATTCTTTTACCATTTTTATCCGCACTTTTTAACCCTCTTTTTTATCAAAACATTGGTTGTCTCGGGCATAGTATTTAGAAAATGAGAGCATTACCTCCTTTCGTTCCTCATCATTTTTCGATCGAATGGCATATCACATGCCATATGTTGCAATTTGAAAACGTTAATAATTCTATGGACCACGTGACCTCTATCCCCACAACTCCTACTCCACTGAAACAATTTGGCTTTAATTTGATAGTTATGTAGATCTTGCCCAGAGGAATCTGCATACCGAATTTCACTCCTTTACGTACTCCTTATACCATAATGGTTGGTTGGTTTATTAGAAATTTTGGCGTCGACTACTATGGTCATTTTGCGTCTTTTACACAAGTTATATCTGTACGCAGCCCGGGACAAGCACAAGCATCCATGCCCACGGCGGGATTCGAACCCACGACCAGGCGGACTCGAGAACTAGAAAGCCTTCGCTCTAGCCCTCTCGGCCACCTGGCCGGCTCCTTATACCATGAAGACCACATGCACCCCTCTAACTCCCATCAACCTCGTGGCTCTGAGCCAAGAGGGCCAATCGAAATCAATCAAATTAAATAATGAAGTAGGATTTGCCCAAGGTAAGCTACTATCAACCGCTGAGGTCAAAAAATGTAGAAAATATGAAGTGGGCAGATGGGCGGACTTAGTAAAACCTACAAGTAGCTCCATTCTTCCGCTATTTGCATGCAGTAAAAAATAATTTAACTCACTGATATGATAGGCTTATGTGTGAAAATTAAATAAGAAATTAATCCCTCCGAGGAATTAATAGTTCATCTATTTTTACTCCTTTTATCCACATTTTATTATTATTATTATTACCACCCATATATTAACTCGCTCTTGGATCTTGTGAGATGGTACGAAACCTTTCAGTCGAATTTTGTAGCACTTCCGCTTTTCCATTCGCTCTTAAATTTTACATATAGGTTTGTTTCTGATGACAACACATTTTAGCAATTCTTTCTTTACAATTTCAGGTTTTTTTCCCACAAAAAAATTTAAATAGATTCGTTTTACCTGCATGTCTATGAAATTTTGTTTGCGTGGAGCAGTTTGTGACGTCAGAATTTGTTTTGCCAATAAGATTGTTTCTTCTAAGTGATAAAACTTAAACTTTCATTTTGAGAGCAAGGGTGGTAAAAAATGCTTCATTTTTCTTTATTTACTTATTAACTCCTATAGAGAGACGGAAACCCTTCAATTTTCACCCCCGTAACTTCGACCCCAATGGACCAATCTAAACCAAACTAAAATAATAAAGCGGCGCTTGCTTATAGTAAGCTAAATATCGAATGTCAACCTTCTACGTCAAAATATGTAGAAATTATGAAGGAGAGAGACGGATAGACGATAAAACCAATAAGCAGCTCGATTCTTCTGCTACTTAATATATTAATTTTTTTCTCGGGAATTTATTTATTAAATGTATGAAAATTACTTATAAATATACAAAATACTTTTTTTTTTTTTTACAATATCCCCATCAATTTGCACGGCCTTACTCTACTGCGAAAGGGCATGCATGCTTCCCTGTTTTGGTTTTTATCCTTGAAAAACGCCCTCCCCTTCTTCAAACTTTGTCAAAATCAGATTGAGGTAAACCAGATATAGAACGAGCATAGAATCGACGATTATTTTATGGGTGTTTATACGCTGAGCTGCTACTTTATTAGGTACACCTGCTTGACCCTCCATTAGCCTTCAGAACCGCCTATATTCGTTTGGACATGGATTCAACGAAATGTTGAAAACGTTCAACAGGAATGTTAGCCCATGCAGACATGCGAACTTCACAGAATTCCCAGAGATTCGATGGAGGTGTAGGCAAAGAGCGAACGGTACTTTCCAGCTCATCCCAAAGATCTCATGGAGATGGGATCTGGGGACTGAACCGGCCACTGCATCAAGGAGAACTCTGTCATGTTCCTGGAACCAATCCACAGTGATTCTGGTTTGTGTGTTTGTGCATTATCCTACTGAAAGGAGTCATCTGCGGGCGGATAAACTGTGAACATGAAGGGGTGAATTTGAGCTGCAGCAATGTTAATGTATGCTTTGACGTTCAATGACCGTCTACAAATTCATGCCAAGAAAACATTCACCACCCTATTACTCCACCTCCACCACATTGCAAAATCCGCACCATACATGAGGGGTCTATGGCCTCATGTTGTTTTCGCCATATTCTAACCCTTCCATCAACATGATGCAGCAGGAACCTAGAGTCGTCTGACCAGGCAACCTTTTTCCAGTCTTCAAAGGCGCGCTTTCTTGTTCTTCTCTGACAGGATTGGTACCCGAGACGGTCATCGGCTTTGGTAACCTATTCGAGCCAAGGTGCGACTAGTTATCCGTCTCATACTGTTTTCTGGCTATCTGAGTTATAATGAGCAGTAATTGCTCATTATAACCTTTTTACTATTTTCGCGCACAACTCTTGACATTCTCCCCTGGCCTCTTTCATCAACAAGGATTTTCAATCCATAGGAGTCACGATGACTACATGTTTTCTGTTCTTTGACCCACTCTCGATATACCTTTGAAAGTGTGGTACGTGAAAAGTTCTGGAGAGTTGCCGTTTCTGAAATGATCTTTGCAGCCACTCTTGCACTACCGCCATGCCGCGTTGGAAACCAGTCAGATCACTGGTTTTTCCCCATTTTTGCTATGGTTTCACGCTTAACTAACAGTAGAAAGGTTGCTTTAGGATATTTATACCGTGATTTGTATAAGCAGGAATCACTCAATTTGCATATTTTGTGAGGTGTACCTAATAAAGTGGCAGCTCAGTATACTTGTATGGAGATGTGCATTTTCCTGCTGAAGTAAAATTCCTACTGGATTCTTGTGAGCTTCAAATATTTTAAATCAACACGATTCAACATAGCTGGGTCGATGGCTTGGGCCGGATGGTAGAGAGCACCTGATTATACCTTTCCGTTTCTCTACTTCCCGAAGCTTTACTTTCTGAGTCCAGCGACCAATCTTACCTCCATCACAATTTTTTCCCTCTGCATCAGAAATTCAATTACAGATTACACGAGTCGTTCATATAGCCCATTTTAATAGATGACTACGTCCATCGAACTACTTCTGTCTTAGGATTCCGCGCATAAATATTTAAATTTTCTATCTTTTTTCTGAGCAATCTTCGAAAAAAAATTATACTGATTCCGCAGTTATAATGGAAGTAAAGTCATAAATGGTAGCAGATGACTCTCGCATGGTCATTATTCAAGCAATATTAACTTTTCTGGCATATTTAATTTTACCAAATAGACTAAGTGCAAAGTTTTACAAACTATGGTATTGGGTTGATGTAGATCAAATGACCGATTATGTACGTATATGTCTTATAGGAAAAGCAAAACGAAAACAGAAAGTAAAATGCCCATTTAATCAAAGTAATAAATTGTTTCCAAGGATTGTTCTGGTTGTTAATGCTCGTTTAGAAAACTCAGTGTCTGTGAATGTGATAAAGTGTTCCACTGCCTGAACACATACCGAAAAAAATATAATAATCCGCTGATGAAATATCAAGAGGATAAGGAGAATGCGGCCGAGATTGTGCTGTTTGGTACTAACTGAGAGTTGAGCTAGGGCGTTAGAATCCATAGGACAGAAGAAAAGTGAATAACACCGACAGAGGATCACATAAACCAAAACATTCCCTCTTTACATGAAGAGATAGCTTCGAGTCTCCCTTCTTAATCTCAACCAAACCAATGAGTCGAAAGTGAATACAAAATTCTCTTCTGATTGCTTTTTTTTGTAAGAGAGAAGAGTGCAGTTCCAATTGCTTTTTTTTTTGTTCTGATGGGTGAGTTCGTGTAGTACTCACTTCTTTATAATCCTCATGTGCCGGGAAACATGAATAGTGTACCTTCAGCCAGTCTCTGGCACCGTCTGTCGTGGATCTGCTTCAATCGTATTCTTTACCCTCGTCTGGATCAAGAATGAAAGCGATGGCCATTGGATTCATTTTGTAGCCTTATATTTCCAGATCTAAATTTTGCAAACCCAATGCTTATTGGCTCGTTTGGAAGTACCTCAAACCAATGCGTTATTAATCCTTTCGACCTGCAGCCTTCGCAAAATTTACCTATGTAAACTAATGGAAAATATTGTTATTAATTGACTGCTCAGTATTTGATCTCACAGTATTGAGTTTTCGACGTTCCCTTCGCATAATAATTGCTATCGTTGCATTTCCCCTGTCTTGCCTTATCGAATGATAAAACAATTTGCCTAATCGGCAACTTGCACTCTCCCTCTATCCCGCCAACTCATACTTTAAAATGGCCATTTCATTTCCAACAATCCAATATATAGGAGTCCCTATCCCGTCCCCGAAATTTCTCTGAGTCACTTAAACTTCACCGATAACGACGAATTTTTGGATCGTTTTAATCTTATCTTTCCCTAAGTAAACCAAGTATCTTATTTATCCACTTATGACTTAGAATATCTAAAAAAATTTCAAATCAAAATTAGAATAAAGAGAACTTAACAAAGCGAAACAATACAGAATATTTATTGTGACCGACGCGTTTCGACTTTAACCTTATCGGCAGGGTTATATTTTAATTAAGCAAGCAACTTTTTTTAGCACAGCATATTTTTCTGTTATTTGTACAAACACTAATTCAGTATTATTTCTTAATAAATATTACATAAAACAAAAAGCTCTTGCCAATTTATTGCTAGCCTCTTAAGGTAATGAGAATACACAAAAAAATCTAATCGAGTAAAACATAAATCGGCTCAAGAATTACATTTGATCACAGTTGATAATTTATGCACAGAACTAATAAAAATATGAGCTCGTATAGAAGAAAAATGGATGGATATACTTACTAATAAAATACGTTTATTTTTAGGATTCCATTCACTATAAGATATATGATACTTAAGGTTATCAATTGTCTTATTTGTTTCTTGGTTACATATTCTTTAACATATTCTTGTTTCAAGGCAATTTTCCTTCATTAGATTTTTCCAATAAATAATAATTTCAGTACTTTTCCAAATTAACCATTATTAAAAATAATTTAGAAAACAGTAGAAGTTTGGAAAATTACGAAAATAAAAACCTCTTGGGCGCCACTTTTCCCTAATTAAATTATCGAGGAAGACCCACAAAGTCGGTGAAGGGAATAATTAACGCAAATGGTATTAATTTGAATATCGAGGGACAGGGGTTCAGTTTATTTGTTAATGAGTCGCAGCCCAGCAATTGTAAGGTTTAGCCCTATTTATCAGGAGTCATATGAACCATGGAGATGTGCAGGCCCCATTTGCGTTTGGTGAATTACTTCCGCTCACCACGTGATCCATCAAAGCCACGTGACACGTGCCTGGTACTTTTTATCCGCCTCAGCGCTAATAAACCTCCCATCAAACTGGCTTTAATTATTTTAATGACACTCTGAACAATTATGAATAACTTATTTCTCCCCGACGAATAAAGTCTTGAATTCGAGCGCAGTTGAAATTGTTCCCTCCCAGTTCAGTTCGGTTCTATTGATTTGCCTTATGTGTTTTTGAAATCAATTACCCTTCAGAAGGGTTTTATTTCATCGGGGACGCCGTAGTTAAAAATCCAACGGAAATCATTAATGCACGCATCAAAGTAAACTTTTCTTTTAATTTAATTAATTCCAATAGTGTGGTGAAGTTTGAAAAATTTTGCGTAGTTAATTTTTATGGGCTAGATAATTTATACGGGGAAAAGAAAACAAGGGCATACTTTTTTATATTCTCTTCTTCACTTAATAGATTTCACCCATTCTTGGTATAGAAAGGGCGTTCATAGTCTGAAATTCGCATAAATTTTATATGAATTTTAGTTTTATGCATTCCTTTTCACCATAAATAAAGACAATGGACTTATCTTTTCCTAGTAAATTCATACCAGCGAAACTTAGTAATTTAAAGAAAAATTTTTGGAATAACATTATAATCATAATCAATTCAATTACAGAGCAAGTTTTTTCAAAGATTTTCTTTAGAACTATTTTGAATATAAAGAATTTAGCACCAAAAATCTTTGGTTACGAGTTGTAAAATTTCCCGGACCAAAACAAGTAATTAAAGGACAATGAAGGCAACAGATTACTTATATTTTTCTTCCAACAATCATCTTCAAAATACTAACAGCTACAAGACACTTTGCTAAAATGGAGATAACTGTAAAAGTTCCGTCAAAGCTCCGTGACATCTTCCGCCGCAGATTTCAAAACGATGGTACGAGCGCATTCATAAGCATCTGAGCCTTTATCGGTGCCGTGATTTGGCTTCCGCAGACAAACAGGCGTTGCTCGCTTTAGTCTCTGCGAGCTGTCACGAAACTAAATGGCCAGATCAAGCGACAAGATTTGCGACACAAGCGAAATGGCCAGAACTTGTTACGAGATTCTATGAGAATTACATGATGCAAACTGACTACAGTGCAGCGCTGTCATAAAAAAGGCAAAATTGTTTCCACCTACTATCTGTACCACCCTAATTGAAGTAATTTTTTGAGCTCATGCAGTTCTAAAACAGCCAAAGTGCAAGATTGCGTGAAATCAATGAATCAAAACTCTTTCCACAAAACGCCGTTAAACAATCGAATAACACCCGATTCTTCCTTACATTTTATCGGTAAAAAACTTATTTATAATTATTTGTAAGTTAAAAATATGGACAACAGTAAAGAAATTTGCATGGCCTGGATTTCAATCACAATAAATAATAAAACTCTTAAAGCATGCACTTTCACCTTAAAGAGTGCAGTAAAAAGTAAAAAATATAATTAAAAAAAACAAAAAGGTAAAAGTGTGGTGACGCGTTTAATATTAAATTTTAAGAAGAACATATTATAGTAAAACTCCAGCTATCCTCTCCCTAACTGCGATTGGTCGAAGCCTAATTACAACGCGACATCATGCTGCAAGCGCTTTATTTTGTTTTCTTTATAAAGAAATGCAATTCACATATGTTTAATGGTCATTAAAACTAAGTAACAATGTAATCATACGCAGGGTGAGAAAGCCGAACAAGCGCAGTTAGGGAGAGGTTAGATGGAGTTTTATTATACATAATGGGCAACTTTTAGTCTTTTTTTATTCTTTTTAGTCATTTTTTTACGTTAAAAAATAAGCTTTTATATGTTAAATATAAAACCTTGGGAGTCTGCTCAATCAGCTATGTCTGTTATCTCGGGAAAGCGTTTAAAATACATTACCCTGGCTAATCATTAACAAAAACGTCACAATCAACAACTTTGCTAGCATTGATGATCATATTAACAACAATTATATACAATAATTAACAACGATAACAATAAACAACAATACAGACAGTCGATACGTCATGATTGCACTGTATCAACACTTCCTAGGGTGCGTTCACTTATTCGCTCGGAGTCATGCTCCGAGTCAATGTGATCACGTGATCAGAGTACTAGCGTCATGGCTCAGAGTCAACCGAGGCCAGCGAGATAACAAGGCCTGGAAGCGAAAAGTCATCTGACCATCGGGGGTCTAGCAACAATCCAACCTTCATTGTTTCCACCAAACGGAAAAACATTGATTGTTAACATCCAAGATGGAGACAATGAAGGTTGGATTGTTGCTAGAACCCCGATGATCAGGTGATTTTTTAGAAGCGGCTAGCGACACGGTAGAACATGACTTCATGGCAAGTTCCTGTAACCGGCCGAGGGGAAACCAACTGCCCCCTGTAACCAAATAGGTTGGGGTATACATCAATTATTTACCCCCGGAGGGGGACGTCGTAGACAGTGTCCAATGAGCCTCATTGAATGAGGCCCGCAGGGCCGACTGAGGCGCGAAGCGCCGAGAGTGGTAAAAGTTTGTTAAATTTAAACACGGCCTGCCAGATAGTAAAAGGCCTGTGCGAAAGTCTTTTCTGCAGAAAAACTGATAGAAAAACTGCGCTCTCCCTTCCATTTTTCGCCATGACTTCATGTTCTGCCGTGTCGCTAGCCGCCAGTGATTTTTTCGCTTCCAGGCCTTGTTATCTCGTCGGCCTCGAGAGTCAACATAACGACGTAACAATCGAAGACTTTGATCGTTATAATCATTTGTGTGCAGTATTGCCAATTTAGCCTTTTTTTCATGCGCTTGTCTTTTGTTGGACATTTTTAATAAAAATTAAACAATGCACATCAACCATCTACCATTCATCTACAAGTCTTCAATTCTCTTCAAAAATTCTCATCATTATTCATTAGTGAACTTGTTATTATTTATTCTTATTATTTGTTTTTTTATCTTCTCTATTTATAAATGAGTATACATGTAGAATCATTCATTAATAAATAAACATGTTATACCACTTCATAAATTAATGTATAAGGCACAAATAATGAAAATGAGCTTCTAAATTGGACACATCCCTGCTAAATTGGTTGGGAACGATTCAAGATCGTGCCTGAAGACATTTTCCATCCGCCCCTGCATATAATGGGGAGCGTCTTCAGTAAACATGAAAAGTATGCCCATATTTCTTATCGCTACAATTACAAAGCTGCGGATTTTAAATTGTTATATAAACTCTTATCATCTGTTGACTGGTCCTTCTTAGAGACATGTGATAAAGTCGATGATATGGTTCAAAGCTTTTATGATACTTTTCATCACATACTCTCTTTTTGTGTCCCTATAATTAAAGATAAAAAAATTAACAGTTATCCCATCTGGTTCACAAATGAAACAAAAAAATTATTAAAGCTCAAGCACAAAGTTAGAATGAAACTTAAAAGTAACCCGCTACCCTCTTATAAAGAAGAATTTAGTCAATTGCGATCCAAAGCCAAAGCACTCATAAAACGAGATTTCATGTCTACTAGAGAACTACATGTCATCAGCCCAATCTAAAATTAAATGAACCCCAAAAATTTTCTGGAACGTAATAAAAAAGCTTACGGGCTCCAATAATGCAAGCTTTAAAAACAAAATGTTCTTAAATGCTGAATGCTTGAACTCCGCGGAAGATATTGCAAATGGCTTTGCAAACAACTTTAACTCGGTATTCAATCCCTCTACCATTGATAACTCAAAATGCTTTGACGAATTATATTCTTAATGACAGGGTGGAAACCACCAGGACCTCTCACCGAATTCTCATTGTCTGAAATTCATACAGCCATCACCAAAGTTAAAAACACAATCTCCATCAGTTCAGACGGCATTCCCTCCTACGTCTATAAAGCCTGCAGTGCTTTTCTCATCTGCCCTCTAAAACACATCTTCAATTTTTCAATCAAAACCGGCACTTTTCCTCAATTATTGAAAAATACCAAAGTTGTTCCTTTGTACAAAAACAAAGGTGATTCAAACAACATCAAAAATTACCGCCCCATTTCTATACTTTGTTTTCCAACAAAAATTTTTGAATATGCAGTCTATCAAAGAATTTATCCAACTGTCTCGCCCCATATTTCTCCCTACCAGTATGGCTTCATGAATGGTAGATCAACTCAATCGAATCTCATGGATTGTATACATCTCATTGGTGATGGGATTGCCCAAAACTGTCAGGTTGACCTAATATACATCGATTTTGAGAAGGCGTTTGACAAGGTGGACCATTTCCTCCTTATTAAAAAACTTTTACAATTTGGATTGCATCACTCGCTTGTCAAATGGTTATGCTCATACCTTACTGATCGAACAAACTATATTGTCGTAAATGGCACTAACTCCAAAAGCTTCATATCCTCCTCAGGAGTGCCCCAGGGTTCAATCTTAGGACCATTATTATTTCTCCTGTTCATTAATGACATACAAGATGTAGTAAAATCATCCTCTTTTTTTTTGTTCGCAGATGACATCAAAGTGGGCAAAATTATTCGTACCCCTCTTGACTGCTTTGATTTGCAACTAGATCTATACTCTATTAATTCTTAGTGTATCGAATATAAAATGTACACTAATGAAAAGCGTCACTCGGTCACTTACTCACTGAAACATTCTCTTCATAGCTTCTCGTACAAACTTAATGGTTCTTCTCTTGAGAAACAAACTACCACAAAGGATCTAGGGGTCTTTTTTAAGCATAACCTGTCTTTCACCGACCATATAAACCACATTATCTCTAAAGCCTATAGAATCTCTTATTTCATTGTTCGCAACTCCACACGTTTCAATAGCACAGAATTTTCTATTTTCTTATTCAACTCCCTCGTAAGACCCGGCTTAGAGTATGCTTCGATCATCTGGTCTCCGTACAATGTTACGTTACAGCGGCGGCTTGAGAAAGTTCAAACTGATTTTCTATGCTCCCTTCTTCACTTATCAAACTCTTACCTCAGAGATTACTTTCGTTGTAAAACGCTACTTAACAGACGCATTTATCTTGACGCCTGCTGCTTATTCAAATTATATAATCATATAACCTATTCTGTTAGATTTCTCGAGTTCATAAAACTACGCAATCCCAAACTAAACTCAAGAAACACTGTATGAGATCAATGAAAATGAATACCACTGACTAAGAAATGTATTACAAACAATCTCCCTTTCGATCGATTATGTAAATTAGGCAATATATTCTCAAATTTAATTGATATTAACTTTTTAAATTATAATGAATTTAAAGTTATAATTTATGAACATGTAAACTCTTTTGTTATTACTGATGCTTATTGTAAAAATTTTTGTTTCAATATTTGTTTTGATGTTTCAATTTTTGTTCTTATATTTGATTTTTGATGTTTTCAATTTTTTGTTCTTATATTTGTTTTCCTGTAAACTGTCATTGGGCATTTCTAAGCCTGTTGCTTGCAATAAATAAATAAATAAATAAAGATATTTTTTCCCGTCTTCGAACCTCCGGAGGCATCAGAAAAGCATGACTAGTGCCCAGGACACTTTTGATTATGGGGATCCTTTAACATTAAGTTATTTTTATTAACAGGAATAAACAATAACACATTTTTTATTTTTTATTATTTTTATAAAAACAAAGTTCTGGTCATAATTGTAATTTTAATTTATTATCACAGAGGCTAGGGTGGCCTCATGCGTAAAGATGGAACTGAGATTGAGCATATAAAAATTAATTATTTATTTTAATTAAATAATTATGCTGAAGAAATTGTCTTGAATCAAATTTTCGTTCACTTTAAGCTAAATTTTCGTTTGTATCGTGCCAAACCTACAACAATGGAAGGCTAACCAATTATGGTAAGCTATGATCGTGCACTTTCGAAAGATAGAGGCGGCCATGTTGATAGTTAAACAACGTATGCGCCAACCAGAGACAAATGATAGAAGGAGACTGGCAGTGACCTCCCCTCTAGTGGTGCCTTCTCGCCGCCATATTGGGATTGGCAAGAAACAGCTGATCGCCCGAGGCAATGCATGTGAATCAAACGGTTTGGTTTGGTATTAACGTCCTTTTCAACTTCTATTGTCATTTCAGGACAGGGTTATAGGGGCGGCAAATTTCGCAAGTATTCTTTAACGTGCAGCCGGCAAACGACTACACGGGACCAACATCTTTACTTCCCTTCCGAAGGAAGTGCGTGATCTCAGGATTTTCTTCCTGAAAAAAATCGAACCCGCGTCCTCGGGCATCAGAGGCAATCATGTAACCACTGAGCTACCGAGGCCGGTGTGAAACAATCGCAAACAATTGCTTATTACAATATGTGGATTAATATATTGATTATTTTATTGAACTGAGAATTATTTCTTCCGTTTCTTTTAATTATTTCTTCCGTTTCTTTGGATTCGTTTGGGGTACAAAACTTCGAAATATATACTTTTCTAATTTAAATTTTAGTTTCAATAAAAAAAAGTTTTCACTAAATTGCAATTCAAAACTCTATCGGATTTCTTGTGCATTTCAGTGGGTTGTTTTTATTAATTTAATTTGAGAGAAAATTCTTTCCACTGCCGCAGTACTTCATAGAATGACAATAACAGTGGCATATATTTTTGCTAAACCAGGAAAGAGATTTATTAATCCCTGATTCTAAAATATTTGTCTTTTAAAAATTCGTTAGGCATTGAATCAACTATTTGGAGTCATTAAAAGTATATGTTATCGTTAGTTAATGCAATAAAGCTTTTTTTTTAAAAAAAATCAGAAAACAAGTTATGCTTACTAATACTTCCAGAAATCATCTACAAAAACAGCTGAAATTACATTGGGAATATATGCCGCCTTAGGATTTTGCCAATCGTAACATGGCGAACGCTGCACTTCCGCTGGCACCAGTAGCGCTCAGCGAAATGAATAGGACACTGCCAGTCTCTTTCTTTCATTTGTCTCTGGCGCCAGCTTGAAGAAATACAGTCTTCTCTTGTTTGTGTGGTTGCCCGTGACCACCGAGAGAGAAATGCTGGAAAATTATGAAAATAGCTCTAGTTTCTTTTCTCCCAGTTATGTTTACTTTATTGTTACAAAAAGTTTGATATATCCTAAGTCAAATGCATTCTAAGCAAATTAAGAAAAACCGCACTACCATCTTGACTAAAATAACTGATACCATAGTCCAGCTTTACTATAGTTATCACTTCAGAAAATATCAAAACAAAATACGGAAATAAAATTTTGAAATAAATCTTTTCAAAACACTTGTTTCAAATGTTTAGGATAATTTATTTTACTTGTGTAAATTCATCTTTTGTTTTATTAACAGCCTCAGTTTGTTTTGGTATTCTATAAGTATGGTTAGAGCAAAGTAATATTTTTCTAAACATATTTGATATAATCAATGAGATCATTTTTGTTTCTTGGTCACTGTTTCTGGATTCTGTTCTTCATAATTGTCCATATATTTTTGTTGGCTTCAGGCATATTTCCTGAACATTCCTGAAAAAATACCATTGATTTTTTTGACTGTATAAGCTCATGTACAATCCTGCTGCAATATGACATCTTCAGAACTTCTCAATGCTTGGAATGAGAAATAATTCCATCATTTCAATATAAACTACGGATTGATTCGGCTCTTCACAAAATACAGTTCATAACACTTTGGCTATTAAAACATCCCCATACCATCAACTTTGAAGGAGATTTTACTTCTGGACAGATAGTTGAAGACATACAGATAGTTACATCTTTCATTTCATTCCACACACGATCACTTTTGTTTAAATTGAGACAAAACATCTACTCATCACTAAAAATGACCTATGACCACATTTTCGGCCAAATATTTTGACCCAATGGAGATGTTTTTTCTTCTGAGTGAGTGCTAGAAGAGTTTTTTGATGACAAAATGAGATTGAATATTCATTGCATTTAAAAACTTATTAGCTATACTGCATGAAATCTTTTTATTTAGGGATGCTGATAAGGCAGATGAGATCTCACGAATTGTGAAATGTGTACCTATTTTTTAACCGACTTCAAAAAGGAGGAGTTTCTATGTTCGTCTGTATGTATTTTTGTTTTATGTACGTTCATCGAAATTTCCGTCATTTATAAACCGATTTAAAAAATTTATTTTGCATTGGATTTGGTTTAGCACCAAGATAGTCCTATATTAATTTCATTGTTGAAGTCGGTTTAGTTTTTTTTTTAAAATTCATTAACTTGTTTCACGATATGCTTCGCTCTTCTTTGAACATGATCACTGGCCGATCACTTCGATTTCTCACTTTCACAATTTGATCTTTTCTGCATCTTATTAAAATTCTGCTAAATGTGTTCGACTTCTTCCTAATTGTTTTACAATTTCAGTTTTATAAAGTTTTTTGCACTTCATTCAATGATTAAAACTCGTTCTTTTCTGAGAATTGTGGGGTTTTTCTCAGATTTTTAAGTTGCTTTTGATCACCTACAACACTCTCATATCTATGACTGTTTAATTACTTATCTTTCCATTTATGAAAAATGCACTGTATCCATCATATAGCAATCCTCGTTATTCGAAAATTTACATATTTGGAGTTTTAATTAACGAGTTTTATAAAGGGTGTCCCAAAATTCACGCAAGAAGTAATTTTGATAGAAAACACAGGTTTTTAATTAAAAATTGTAAATTTCTTATTGATTCATAAAGTATACAGTATGGAATAGCATATCAGGTAAATATTTTATCCACAGGTTTGCTGGCACATACAAAATATTTTATCGAAATTTTCCATGACTGTTTTGCATAAATGTGGCTGAATTTCGTTAATACAGAGCTCCTTTTCCTTTTTCAAGGCGTGGATGATGGTGGGCTTTTTGGCATAAACCTTAGATGTCAAAAATCCCCAAGAAAAAAGTCTAACGGCGTTAAGTCACATGATCTGGGCGTTCAATTCTGACCACTAAAACGGGAAATTACACGATCAGAAAATGACTCATGCAGTAATTGAATTGTCTCTCGGGCTGTATGCCATGTGGAACCGTCTTTTTGGAAGCACATGATGTCTACATCCATATCTTACGATTTAGGCACAAAAAACTAGATTTTCATGTCGCAATAGTGAGCACCATTAACTGTTTATGCCATTACCAGCCGCATTTTCGAAGAAGAATGATCCGATGATGCCTCCAGCCCAAAATCTGCATCAAACAGTGACACGTTGTGGATGCATTTGTTTCTCAACAATCACTCGTGAATTTTCTGAACTGCAAATGCGAACTGTAGCTGCCAAGCCTTCATTATTTTTAAAATGATGCCTAAAAATGAAAACGCGTTGTTTTTACTTGTAAATAACCCTGAACTGTGAGCTTCACGCTGTATTTTATTCTCGTTGGCAACACGTTAACGCACAAATGGAACTAAATTTATATCGTGAGTGAATTTTGAGATACCCTGTATTATCCCAAACTTTTGAAACAAATGTTTTCAAAGGACTAATTTTCAAAGATTTATTTCCATGAATGTATTATATATTTTGTTTTGATATTTTCTGAGGTGATAACCATTGTGAAGCTAAATAAATTTCATGAGTTGTCTTGGTCAACGTTGTAATGTGAATTTTTTGAATTTGCTTAAAATGAATTTAACTTAGGATTTCTCAAACTTTTGAAACGGGCTGTAACATACAGCATAGCTCATGGCCGCAACTATCGGGTGGCGCAAAAAAGGTGTTAGAAAATTTTTGTCTACTCTGCCAAATGATTTTGTAAATGATTTTTCTCTATTGATACTATTCTATTGCAGTTCCGAACATTCTGTAGTTCACTCACTGATGTCTGTCTCATTACATTTCAGCGTGTGTTTTTCGTAAAGAAATTTTACGAAAATATTGGAAGTAATCTGTGGTGAGACGATTTCTTATGGGGCTATCTGAAGGACAGAGTCTTCAAAAATGCACCCGCAACACTCCAGGATCTTGGTACTGCAATTTCCAGGGAGATTTATGCAGTCGAAAATGATGTTCTTTCGAGAGTCACTACGGAATTCAGTTCAACTCTACATACTAATTGCAACAAATGGAAATCACTTTGTAAACCTTCCGCACTAAATTTCAGGATGTCTGTTATAGCATAAATATGACAACAAGAATCAACAATTTCATATTATGTCGTAGTAGCCGCAATATAAATGATAATATACCTTTCTTGCGCCATCCGATATAAGTGAGTAGTCGCAATAAAAATGAAAGTATGTGTTGTGAATGCCAATGATGGGTTTACGATCAATGTAACGCTGTTAATATCTTAACAATAATAATTAAGAGTCTCCCGTAACCAATCGAATTTAACGTGAACTTTTTTTTTGACCGTCGAGAGATGACAATACAATTATATTAATAAATTTGAGTGTACGTTTAACAAATATTTATGGTTAAATAATATCATCAGGTGGTAAACTCTAGGAAGCTTATGGAATAGTAAATCCAAATAACTGTTAGTGGACTTCGTTGTGAATGCACTCAACTGATTTGATAACGCTCAAAAGGTTAAGACAAAATCTATTCTGCCCGCCTAATTCGTTAATCTGTAGAATCAAATTTTCTCCAGCTAATAGGTTATAAAACTAACTTGGCTCACTACTCTTTTAAAATCGTGATTGTTTAGTTCTAACGCGAGGGGCACACATACGCTTAGAGGAGAGGGTCGAATTTTATTGCGTTTCCGAGATCAAGCTTAATTGGAAGATGGGGGGAGGGGGGAGAGGGAGGTTTGGTTTTACTCAAAAAATTAGGGACTTCGGGAACGCTTAAGCTTATTTATGATTTTTCAGAGTCTCGTAGAAAAAGAGATAATGACCCCCAAGTCCCTTCTCTATGAATGTGCATTAGGAGTCGTCTTTCAGTCCTAAATTGTTAATGATAGTGGTTGAGATAGAAATTTAGTTTCAATATTTTAAGCAGACTTGAGTAAAGAAGAATGTATTTAGTATTTGATCACGCAAGTACAGAAAACAGTTTAGGTCGAAGTTGAACCACTAAAAAAAAAAAAAAAAAAAAATTAGACTTAGGCAGAGAGATGTTGAGAATACGGTGCAATGACTTTAAAAGGTGCTTAAATTATATCAATTTAATGCTTATAGAATGTATAAGCGTTCTCATAAACGTCTTCTTCACAACCCCACCGAAAGAGGGCTCCCGTGTCTTATTCGTTATCCCGCGGTAAAAATTAAGCTTCGATACTTTTTAACCACGTCTCGTTTATTTCTAACTATATAATTGCCCACTCCCAAAAATGTGTATACGCGTTATCAACATAATAAACATAGTTATTGCATAAACCGTATCAATCCGTAAACAGTTTGCATGATTTCACGTTTTATCCGTGAGTTACGTAAATTTTCAGAAACGGCATCAATTTCTCATTAATACCTGTATTATATCTTTCTAAAATGAATAGTACTATTTGAAATGTTTTAGTTATCATGCATTCAAAATATGTAACTTATACGCCTTAGCAATATAATAAACAGTTATTGCACAAACCGTATCAATTATTATTTTGCAAGACAACACTGTCCATTTCAGTACTGTATATTTTGGAAATGATGATGGGTTCTCTCGTGAACATTAAGTCAGTTACGAATTATCCATTTATTTACGTTCTCTTGAAGATACTCATTTTCAGTCAATTTGGATGGATTAGTCTTGTTTGTCGGGGAACATGTGTTTTTAGGATATCTATCACGGAAAACAGAAAACAGTTTGTTTAGAAGTTGAATCACATAAAAAATTATCCTTAAATATTGAGATGCTGAGAATACGGTGTAATGAGTGCAATGACTTTAAAAACGTGCTTAATTAGTTATCAATTGAATGCTGTATAGCATTCAAGCCTGTCTGTTATCACTGAGATACTTTACTGCAAATATAAGAATAACTTTCATACGAAAATTTATAGCGTATAAATTTTTAAGAAAAAAAATGCTTAAGTAATACTAACATTGTCAATTTGAAAATCTTCATATCCATTATAGTTTTAAATAAAAGATATATATATATATATATATATAGCTTAGATATATATATATAGCTTATTTTAGCTATATATATTTTAGCTTATTATTAACAGTTATTGTATTAACAATTGTTATCAATATAGTTGGGAATTTATGTTTTTACAATAGATATTCAAGAAGTGGTACAATTTCATTAAGAATCCGTTTGAAATTAAAATATTTATTTTGAATACTTTTGAAGGATCTTTCCTGTAAATTAATTGATATTATTACTGATGAAAATTAAAGAACTTTGGATTCCTTTGAAGATCATCAAGATGATTTTTTAAAATTTGAACTTATTTTTAAATTCTAAAATTCGTCTTGCGTATAAAGGGAAAATAACCTACGATATTCTTGCGCCCATAATTCTAATCAACCAATTTATGATTAGTTAACAAAATTTATTCTCTGGCATTTTTCTGCTTCTTTCTCAGTATTTATAATTCCAAAATCTAAGCAGAGAGGGTGCTAGAGGAAGGGCCATATGATTTCATGTTATATCCGTCAGTTACGGGAATTTTCAGAAAGAGCGTCAATTTCACCTTAGTACCTGCATACCTTTCTAAAATGAATAGCATGTTACTATTGGAAATGTTTTAGTTATGCTAAGTTTGAAATATTATAATGTTGGATAACAAACAGGTCTGATAAAGATTTATACTATGGGTTTACGAACGGCCCCTTATCATGAAGGGGTTCTTCATCTTTTTCTAGTTGTTTTTTTTTTTTTTAATGAAATCTAAAATAAAATCAAAAAACAAAAAGAGAAGAGAGTCTGGATTCATATAATCTAGACTCGCTCAGATATAGTAACTTAATATACAAGATTAAGAAATATCATAGTAAAGGCATTCATGTGCTGCGCATAATTTCCATAGGACTAAAAACGTTTTTTATGCATTTATTTTATTTTCAAGTCGCTATAACTTTTAATCACAAAGTCCATTATAAACTAATTGTCAATGAATAAAAATATCCCGAGGAAGTCTAATGTGAAATATTTTTTGTACAGAGAACTGTTTTTGTACTTATTTAAGAAAATATTTCGTCTTATTTCTTAATTATAGTTTAGCATTCACCAGGAATGTGATCTTATAAGAGAAAAACTGTGTAGTATTTGGCAATATTATCTTTTTTTTACAACTAAATAAATTACAATATGGCAGAAATAATTTATAAAACATCTTCGAAAATAAGCCTTATTTAACAACATAAATTATGGAATCACGTGATTAAGATTTTAAACATTTAACAAATGAAAAGAAAGGGATTATTAAATAATGAAATTAAGCATTTAGTAAAATTTAGATTTAAAATTAACAAATTCGAATCTATACATCTCTTAAAAATCTATGCATACTTAAAACCAAAGCAGATCTAAGCATTTCAATTATAAACTTTAAACTTTAACGGCAGTAAAGTTCAGTAGATTTGGCATTTATGCAGGCGTTAAGCTTAACGGTTATTCCCCCATAATATTCCCGTCAGAATTTTTTAAAACTCCATTCGTTCGCATTTTGTTGACACATTGCCATTTCGAACTTACCTGAGACGATCGACGAACGAAACGACGTCACCACCACCAACCCCACTAAGACGAAGGTGGCCATTGACGAAGCGGAATTTCCATCCGAAAAGGAGCGCGAATCCCTTTTTTATTAAACTTGATGTGCGACAAGCAAGCCAAAACGTGCGTGGGCGGGTGGAAGGGGAGAGGAGGGTGAATCTGTCGTGAAGTTCAAGATTGAGTGTGGCAAAGGGAACAAGGCGACTTTAGAACGGAACGGATGTCAAAAAAGCCTGATACAAAAGAGCGTTTGTCTGAAAGGGAGAGGATGTGCGCTCGAGATAAAAAGGACTTCTCAACCACCAAATGAGGAAAGGGGATTGTTGGTGAGAGAGGGGAAAAAAGGCTTTTGATAAGAATGAAAACTTGTAATTTTATTCTTTCAAATAAATGTTATGATAACAATAAAAAAAATGACCAAAGGAAATTTGAACACTTAATAAGGACAATGAAATTAAAAAGCTTTAATGTAAGGCAACTTCAGTATCAAATTACATGTTTTTCGTGATTTCATTGTAAAAAAGAAAGTTAAATAATAAACTAAATTCTAATCAATGGAATGATTTAGTTTTGATAGCTGAAAGTTTAACAAAATATTTTATAGCAACGTTAACTAACATACATGTACTTAACAAAGTTTATCCAAAATGCATTGGGATTAAAGAATGAGGTTAATATTTTTTATTCCATTTTTATTCTGTATTGAATTTATAATTATTCTGAGCTAGTGTCATAAATATTCTTTAATCCTTTGACTCCTTATAATTATTTATTCTTAATTCTGAAAGGCCAATCGAGTTGTAATTTTTTAAATTGTAATTTTTTATTGTGAATTTTAAATTCGGACTAATTGAAGAATATTGATCAGTTTGGCCTACTGAATGAAATTTTAGTAATAAAAATATATATATATAAAAATTACGTTTATTATATTATTAGAATTTTGTCTAATAGTATACGTGAATTGTATAGTGAATTATCAATAGATGGCGAAGTTAAAAGCAAGTTTCAGTTTCGAGAACTTGATAGTTTTAAAAACTTCTCGCTATGTGGCGCTACAAAAGATTTTCATCCGAGAAAATTCGTTAATTTTTCGGAAAATGTGACAAATGCGTGGAATCTTCCGAAAACAGGTACTTATCGGGTGGGGAGGGGAAAGAAAATCTGTTTACTTACTAAGAGGAGGAGGGGGAATGCCATTTGTGAATATACATATCCTAGAGGGGCTATTTCGCTTACTTGAAGAAGATGGCCTAAGGGGGGCGTCTATAAATAACGCAACGCAAATTTGGCTCATTTTTAACCCGTTTCCCCTGTCAACGCCTCTGAATCACATCAGGACGATAAATACGTAACGCTGTACTGATTTCCCCCCTTCCAAGCCGCCCCCAATGATTCGACAAACCATAATTTCAAAAGCTTTCTTTTATTAGCAATTGCAGTAAAGTTATATCGAAAAAATTTTTTTAACAGTTTTTGAAGAACATTGTATTTTATGATGTTAATCAGTTAAAAAACTGATGTTAATATGTGACAAGACAGAGACAATGCATAATACGTATGAGCATGTTGAGTACTCATCCTCTCATGAGGTTAAAAGATAGTCTTCTATAGCTGCCGCCACGTAAGTTGAACGATCATTTAGACATGCGCAGTAAGTCATCTCATCAATATGCCCTGTCTGGATTTTACCCATGATGGACTTGTTCTACTATAGTATAGTGGCTAGAAGAATAGTGTGGCAGCGAGCGTTCAAATTTGATTCCTCGAATGATGATGCCGCCAGATGGCAGCTACATCAACTTAGTAGCTAAAACTCCAGAGCTTTACATCAATAAAGCTCCATTAATTGCTTCGTAAAATTTATATATTTGATTTATTATTTCATTTTCATTCCAGAACATTAAATAATATACCATTTTTAATAATATTTCGCCCCCCTCCCCCTTTTTTTTTGTTTTTAATTGAGAGATGATTTTGCAGTATTATTTATTTTAAATGATTTTTTTTCCAGTTATAATTGGTATAGAGAAATACACGACCGTTTCACACTGAGTTATTTTCTTTAGATAAGTTTTCGATTTCTTCATCCGATTTTAGTTTTGAAATAAAATAGCACTCCTCCCTTCTTACTGTTGCATTTTAAAATTTCAAGAACCACTTTACTGCCTATATTTCTCATTTATTTTTTTCTTTATGAAAAATCTAAGAAAGTTCCTTTTTTTAAATAACAAAATGCAATCAAAGCAGCTTTAAATACAAATTTATTATATATCTTACTTTTTTTTTAAATAATAAGAAATTTTTTTTCAAACCTATTAACCTGAAGTATCTGATATTTAAATTTTTTTATCATCACATAAAAAAGTAATTTGGTTGTTAATCATGTAATAAATGAATTTTATATGAAAAAGACATTCTCTTTGTATATCTATATATTTTTCAATATTGTGCATTTCACATTTGAGACCTTCCGAGCTAGAAGGGCGAACGCCTCATTTCTTGAATTTTTTCTCCTAAAACATCTGTGAAAATACAGTTTCTATCATTTTTGAGGTGGCCAGCTATGTACAGCATTATATTTATTTAGGTGGCCAGATATTTATGTTTAAATTTTATTATACTTAATTTAGCAGATGTTTAATGCTTAATTACTCGAAATTTAATTCCTCTGGCCCGGAAGGGCTCATATTCCATGCTTTATCTTATTAGGGATTGATACCTTCATCCATCTCTCTGATCTTATATTTCAACTTATTTAAAACAATAATTTTTTTTCATTTATATTAACGTTAAAGAGTATTATCAAGTTCTATGGAAGACAATTACCTAACAATATACTAAATTTTTATAAATAAACTTAACTCAACCGTAATATAGCTGGAAAAAAAACCCTCCGTCATCCTATTATTTCCATCTCATCTCTCGCATAACTCGCATCTATGTCGATTGCATCTCATCTCTCGCATAACTCGTTACTATCATCAAATCGGGAATCAACCACGTAGCATTGCCACTATAGCCACTATAACTATAGTAAAGGCGGAAATATCGTTGAAACTTGGAAAGCCTATTAAAAGTCATAATATAAAACAAATTGCCTTCGAATCGACTATTCTGCGTCATTTTTTAATTTATTAATTTCTTTATTAATTTATTTATTTATTAATTTATCTATTTAAAAAAAAAACGAAAATAGAGACTAAATATAAATACGAAAACAATGTTTGAAAACGAAAGCGGACGCTTTCATGGAATAACTAAGCGATTTACTTCCCGTTAACATCTATTGGCTGGCGTTAGAAATGACGTCATCCTGTCGTTCAACTTATGTGGCGGCAGCTATAGTGTTGTATGAGAAACTATGAAAGCGCAAGTCTTCAGAAACGGACATTCCAAAGTACTAATTAATATGAAATTTTCAGCAAGTGGCGTTAGCCTGTTATGATCTATAAACCAGGAATGAGGAAACTCTACAACATACAGGGAATATATCGAAGCCAAGAATTATCTGCAATTCCTGCAATGTATATTTCTGTCTAAACAATAAAAAGAATTGTTTTAACGAATTTCACAGCATCTGATAAATGTGAAAAAAAGGCATTATGTTTGTTAATTTTTAAAATATCTGTTAAAACTCAAACATCTGTTGAATGATATTGTAGTCTCTTGGGACAAATACCTTCAGATATAATAAAATTACATTTATAATGAACTTTACGAAAAAATTAAGACTATACGATCAAGCTAACAAAAATTCTATGAATTACATATTTGAAAAACAAAAAAACGCAGACCGCAAAGCGTTAAATAAACTCTTTTGCTAACATGATCACTTGGATTGTTGTTTCATAATTTTAACCACCCCGTAAATTCAGTCTCATATATATCTCAGAAAAAAGCGTTACTTAACGCGAGACTATCCTCTCCTACCCATCTGTAACGGCTACCTAACTTTCACTCTTCAAGTATTACATCATTTATTGGCGGTCCCTAAAGAAGAATGTGAATTGTGCCAAGAAAGTTACACTTCAGCTGACGGCATATTCAGTAATTTCGTGTGAATAATTAATTTAAGATGAAACCTAAGACGCATTTCTACACACAGGTTTATGATTAAATAGATACCCATTTTAACACAGATCTGTGTCATTATCAGTATAGAATGGCATATGGTTCAATTGCGCCACGCTTTCGCGTCTAAAAATTAATAAACGTACAAAATTAATACTTCATCGATGAAAGATGAAATAGAAACATCAATAGAAGAAATTCAATATCAGTGTCTTCATTCTGCTATACAGAGGCTAGACGGGATGGGGGTCATTCAAGTATTAAGTCACGTTGCTAGGGGGGAGGGGGAGGGGTTGTCATTCTGTGACGATTTGTGACGAGGGGGAGGAAGGGGGATCAAACACTGCGTCACGTCACGGTCACTTCAGAGGTAGTCCAAAGTTAGGAATGGGGAGTCCGTATGTTTTTGTTTATCCTAAGTCCCAATAAAGCTCTTGCAAATAAGTCGTGACCTTTCTTGACAGATCAGCAATGTTGTTCACCGTTTCGAAGCTCCTTGAGAAGCCAAATCGCTTTCTACCTCCTCAGCGCCCATTTTCTAGAATGATACAGGACTCAACATAGCAGAAGATAATAGAAACTATCCATCTGTTTTTATAAGTAGCAATCTGTAAAAAGAATATCCATTTTTTGTTGAATTTAATGAAATACCATACGACTTACATTCCCATCACTAAAATATCATTCCTCACTTAATTATTTGAGGCGTCATCAAAAGAGCTGGTAGCATAGTCCCTGTTTTGCCAAAAGTACGGCCACCTTTTAGTGTGACAAAACGACATGAAGAAATTTTAGCCTTAATGAACATCAATGAAAAACAATATGAGGCGGAATGGATCGATGAGTAGTTCGTTGATAAGGAAAAAATAATAATCCCAATTATTGAAAATAGTGAAAATGTAAATTTAATATCAATAGAATCCCATTTACAGTGTCCCTTGGAATAAAAGTAACCTATTAGAAATAATTAAAAAAATTGTATAATGATTAGGGGGTAAAAGTTTGTGATGTTAGGCTAAGGGGGGCAAGGCGTGTGTGACGGAATGTGATGAGGGTGGGGAGAGGGTATGAAAATGGTAAAAATCAGCGTGACGTAATGCTTGAATGAACCCACGGGAGAGACTCAATGAGGTGCTGGAAAGTGTTCCCTGTGAATTGAGCACATGGAGCGCATAACACGATCGATTGGGTCTCTTATATGCTCGATTGGGTTTAAGTCGGGGGATTTTGGGAGCCAGTTAAGTACAGCAAAGCCTTTCTCGTGCTTTTTTAACCACTCACGTACAATTCCAGCTATATGAGATGTCATTGTCGTGCTGATGCCATTGTTCAAAATGTACTCCGTCGAATTTCAGATTGACATGAATAAACGCAAGATAGCATAAGCTTTTTCACTCTTGATAGTCGCTAGGTTGCAACAGTAGCGGTCTAGCGCACGCAAGCAGAAACGAAAGTATGCCGGGCATTAAAAAAAAACTTATTGAGCAGCTCTATGTATTTGTAAAATTTCCTGATGATATGTATAGCTACATAAAACCATGAAGTTGCTCCAATCATTTGTGTTCATCCTGTAGTTATCAACATGTAATACCAACTTATAATAAACTGTAAACTTTCACGGGGCAAATTCAGTTTCTTCCATTTCACGTCTCTTTTGCAATTTTCCTTCAGTTAAGGAAGATATTGCCCGAGGACGACTACATCCTATTTACTCGCTTAATTCATCCTCTTTCATTCATTAATACACCCGCATTATTGATTATATTAAATCGACAAATACACCCGCAAATCTTCCCAATCCATTAACCAAAAAAGGGGATCACCGGTGACATTTCCTGGATGGAGGAAAAGAGAGCCAGTGGGCTCCATGGCAATCAGTGAATTATTACATAAACGGAAAGGAAGAAACTTTTATTTTCACCTATCTTTTCCTTTAACGTTCTCAGAAGCTCTCCAGATATAAATTTTCAAAAATGACTTAATTTGCTGAGTTTATGACGTGTACTCCGCTTTTTTAGTTAATCGATCATTCCACTCACAAGTCAGAGCTCTAAATCTTACGGTTTAACTAATACAACTTTTTTGTTTTATGCAAGCTTAATTTTTTAAAAAATAAAAATATTTTATTTCTAACCATGCTCGGGGGGAAAAAAGATACATGTATCGAAAGAAATTAGTCGGGAAAAAGGGACCTATAATTACTCATCCTTAAAACAAAAAGGATACTCGCAGGGAGCACCCGGATTTGAACCAGGGACCTCTCGATCTGCAGTCGAATGCTCTACCACTGAGCTATGCTCCATCTTCTGTGGGCAGTTTAATTCAGAAACTTTTTAATATTTCTGTGATTTCAAGACCACATCTGTCAATTTTTAATAATATTTTTCACTTTAACTCAATAATACGAGCAATATTTGAATACTCACAGATAATTAATATAATCAAGCTTTTATAAACTAAGCCATAACTTAGAAAAGTTAGTTCTTTTATATGTTTATTTTAATAGGGCCTGAATTATTTGATATCCGATCAAAAAATTATTATGAAGTTGTTTCAAATAATAACAGAATTGCTTAATAAAATGAACATCTGTTTCATTTAAATATCTGACAAACATTTTATAAAGTAAGGGGCAGGAGGAAGGATAAAAATGATTACAAATCAATTACAGCAAACTTCAAGTTTCATCAGGACATATTAGTGAGTTTTATTTTTTTTATCTTATTTTATTTATTCATTTACTAGCGTTGCTCGGGCTGTTTGTTTGATGAAATTTTGCAATAACTGAATTTAAATATAAATAAGAACACATGAAAAATTCTTAGAGTTAGTAATGTAAATATTCACTATAGAAAAACGAAAACAATCTCTTTAAAATGCTCGCACTGGAATTTTATGTCCAATTGGGTTTGCCCAAGAAAATTCGACATTTCATCCTTAATATTTTAGAATATCAAAGAAAGGCTGCCCGCCCGGTGACCAAGAGGGGTGGCGCAGGCTTCTGTACTTCTCGAGATTCTCGGGTCGCGGGTTCGAATCCTGCTGTGGCCATGTTTGTCTCTTACTAAACATGCGGAAGGCAACGGAAAACCATCGTATTAATATTCCTAGTACGCCATTAACAATTTGGTCGTCAACCTCCGATAGGAGACGACACATTACGAAGAAGAAGAAGAAGAAAAAGAAGAAGAAGAAGAAGAAGAAGAAGAAGAAGAAGAGGAAGAAGGAGGAAAAGCTATGAGCATTGAATTTTTTCTGTCTATATTAAAATATACTTCATAGATAGATTTAGAGAGTTGATGAACTCTGTCTACAGCCTCATCAACATGTCAGTGTTTCCATAGAGTTGTATTCAGTCACAGAGCGTGGAATCATGTCCTGAATGTGGTTGTTCATATTGATAGTAGCAGTTTAGCATCAAGGATTGTTTCTCATACAATCAGTCGAGATCTTTATAGTTTTCTAATATATTTAGATAAACAATATCTATAACTTCTCTAAAGGAAGTTACTACAAAGAATGAAAGTATAGTCAAACCGCAAGATCTAGAGCTCTGAGTGGAATGATCGATTAATTAAAACAGGTGAGTACGGGGATGTATGATAAAGTCATGTCTGAGAATTAATTTCCCTTTTTTCCTTAATCGATCACTCCATTCAGGGCTCTAGATCTTGCGGTTTGACTTTATCTTCACCTTTTCAGCTAAAGCTTGAGCAGCTGAAATTATTCTCTTATTTGTTTTAGAATAATTTCTTACATCTCTCCAAAGATTATAATAAAAAAGAAAAAAATAAAAGATCACGGTCCACTGCAGGACGTAGGTTTCTCTCAGAGGGGTTAGTTGGACGGGTTGGGAGATCATTTTTGAGCATTTGCCAGCTTTTTACGAAGGCTATAAGGTCTTAGTAGCATTCGGGACCGACAGCTTAACGTGCCCTCCGAAGCGCGGAGGGTAGGGAAAATCTCGCTTCACTGAATGGTCACCCATCCAGTGACTAGCCGTGCTGAGTGATGCTTAACTTCCAGAACTGGCTTGCTCTGCGAAAGCCCACGGCATATATAGATATAAAGGTTATTAATTTCTACGTTGTTAAGAAACTTTTCTCTAGTTTTAGATTTTTTTCCATCATTGTGGTTGAATTACACAGCTGTGTGTTAAATTTCAACTTTATAACTTACTTCTAAGTTGCATTTTAAAACCGGACAAACATTGTGCTTTATGTATACAGGGTGTTTCATAATTGGTGTCCCGTCTTTAGGTCCAAATAACGACTCAAGGGGAACAGATTGGGGAGAAATGAATATTGATTATTTGGTTTTAATGTCCCCTAATTCAGAATAAAAACATTTCGTGTCCCTGGGGGTGAAGGGGTAAATTTAAAAAATTTTAATTTTGTAGGGGTAGGGGTTAGACCCCATGTGTTATTTAGAAAGTTGTAGAGCATCATGTAAAATGTGGGTTGAGCAACAAACCCGGTGAAAAAATCTCATCCCCTGCCCTTTATCGAGTGGGTAAAGTGAAAGTTATGGCTAGCTAATGTAGACTAAAACAGAAAAACTCATTAGAAAACTCATTCAAATTTCATAACGTTTTTTCAGCTGTTATTTATCTAACTTGCCCGGTCGAGTTTATTAGCTTTTCAGGGTAACGACTCATTCATTCTCATTAATTTTCCAAATGTAGGCCCTACTGTTTTCTAATAAGTATGGTTTTTATCCACATCGGCTAGCCATACCTTTCACTTTACCCACTCGATAAAGGGCAGGGGATGAGATTTTTTTCACCGGGTTTTTTACTAAACCCACAGTTTACATGATGCTCTACAAATTTCTAAATAACACATGGGGTCTAACCCCTACCCCTACAAAATTAAAATTTTCTAAATTTACCCCTTCACCCCCAGGGACGCGAAATGTTTTTATTCTGAATTAGGGAACATTAAAACCAAATAATCAATATTCATTTTCCCCCAATCTGTTCCCCTTGAGTCGTTATTTGGACCTAAAGACGGGACACCAATTATGCAACACCCTGTATACAGTAGAAGGTAAAAGGAGACTTACTTATTAATTCAAATGATTACAAATCACTACTTTTCTCATATGATAAAAAAATGAACTTACCTTAAAACTATATATTAATTACCTTAAATCTGTAATCAGATATTAAAACGATTGAAAAAAATACCAGGAAATAAACATTTCTCAAATATGATAACACCATTAAAAACAGGGGTTCGCATTGCACATTTCAAAGTTCGAAAATGGAATCGGATTTTTTGGAAATGGAATACACATAAAAACTCCTCGCATAAAAGTACAATAATTTTTCCATTGGAAATCCTCACTCAGAATTATATTTTATAAGTTAGCTATCGGTTTACTTAGGTGAGACACTTTGTATATTTCTTAGAATCGATTACAATTCCCGTTTTTTTTTTTGTTTTTTTTTAGTTGAGGACACTGTTTTCAGCCATTTTAGACCTACGACAACGTTACACGAACAAGTTACCGCACAAACAGTATAAAATCACATTAGTTCCAACGGGCAAGTCAGATAAATAATAATAAGTATATACTGGAGATGAACTTCTAAACATCATGTAATGATTTTTCCTTCCATTTTTTAAAGAAAAATCATGGCAAGTCAGATTTCGTGTAAATTAAGTTCCGTTCCATTGTAGAAAGCGAGAGGATAGGCTACCCAGCAGTACTGTCCTGTATATTTATTTAACACCCTGTATGCACGTGCAAAAGGGTTGATGTTTCTGATGTTCCTATGAAATTTAGATTTGAGGATCAGGACCGTTTACGTAATGAACTCTCTATAGCAAAGGAAGAAGCACCTGTTAGTGTAATTTTCAGCTATCAAATGAAAAAAAATTCATTGCCCCGGGTGAGGATCGAACTCACGACCTTGAGATTATGAGAGTCACGCTCTACCTACTGAGCCACCGAGGCAACTGATACAATTACTTTTAACTATCGTTTACCAAATTACACTGGACAATAAAATTTAGGTTTTTGTTTGCTATGAGAATGTTAATAGCGAAATCTTATTGTATTTTTGACGCTGATTTCAAATATTTAAGTGGGTTCTTTTTATCACGAGTAGATAATTATCATTTTTTTATTGGAAGCAAACAGTATTGTGAGGGTAATATAATAATTTGATATTGCAATTTGTGCATCCCTGAAATCTGGTTCTTTCGGATTTTCCCGTTAATTACTAATTTCAATGTTTTAACTATTGAATGTTGATTTAATTTCTTTTTTTTTATTCTTGAGTTTAAATGTATATATTTTTCCGTACCATGACCTCCTCTGATCTGTTTGGACTGACCACAAGAACACATGATTATTCAAAAATTTTGAGCATTTTCTTATTTCAAAATATGTTACTTCATGCATAATTAATACCACCCTCTTTGCGCTACAGTACCTGGTTTTAGGATGGCTTATATTTTTTTTATATTACCACCTTTTCCTCTAATTGTTATCGCCTAACATATCAATGTTTCACAATTAAGCCAGAATGGGTGATAATCAAGCTAAAGTAGAAGATAAATAAGCTTAAATAAAATGTTTTCCATCATAATTGTAAACAACCTGTTTAATTCTTTAGATGTAATCTTTACCAAGTAAACGTCAAAGATCTATGACAAAAATTATTACAGTTATTCACTAGTACAAAGAAAGAATAACTGAAATTCAATTATTGTTTTTTAAAATATTGTAAAAAACGTTATTTAAATTTAGATTCACATTACTAGAGTGAATTTTTAAATGCGGCGTTAAAAAAACTCAAATAAATAAAATAACACCTGCAAATCATTCACTGGTTTCTTTTATTTTCACATTATGAAAATTTTAAAAATTAATTTATAAACAAAAATTTCTTATCACAAACTCAAGCAGGGTAAGGTTGTGAAGCTTAATTTTTCAAAATAAGAAATTCAGTGCAATAATAAAATAGAGAATCTAAATGAAAAAATTCTTTAAACATGGTGGAAAATATGAATTCTTTAAAACAAGAGGAAGGATTCTTCAATTAGTTAAATTAATTCAATTGGTATTACTTCAAAGGCAACTACGAGAGTGGTTCAAAAAATAACAGCAAATTAACAGTATTCAGGGAAGGAGTACCCCAGGCATTTCAAACTTCTGCATAGAGTAGAGACTTTCTTATGCCCGACAAAAGGTACCGACAATGCCCGATAAACGCCAGACAATGCCAAAAATTTTATTAAAGCGGATACAGATTTGAACATCGATCCTTAATGACCCAGGTTCCAATCTTACCTGCACAACTTTCACTGATGAGATGGCGGGTTGAATTGACGCCGTTATTTGTAAGAAGAGGCGCATTCCTTTAGAAATTGTGATCATGGAATTGGACGTCAGTATCGGATACGCCCATACAATGAAGTTTTTAAAATTTTGCAAAAGTTGTGTACATGGCGAGTGCCTAGGATGCTGAAGCTTGTATCCTAGACAAGCACAGATCGTTCCGAAGAATTTGCGAAACTCATAGCTTAAAATTAAAAGAATATACTACAAATTTAATCATAAATTTATCCAGTAAACCTTGCATATTTTAACATAATCCAGTTCATTTTATTCTATCATCAGTCTATTTAAAAAGCGTCGCCAATGATTAAAACAGAAGAAATCTTAAAATCATGCATTCTTTTATCATTTTTACAACTTCATTTTTACAATGAAGATCATTTTTACAACTTCAAATATACAATCAAAAAAGCAAATGTTAAATCATTTAAACATTTTAGAATCTTACAATGCCTCGTTAATACGACTTGTCGCAGGATTGTCTTGTAACGAAATGTCGGTATTCCGTATGCATCATCACAGGAAACGAAATCTGTGTGGATTTAAGATGAACATTCCTCTAGCACTCGTTTCACGGCCAGAAAATTCCACAAAAAAGATGGAATTTCGAACAATCTCTTATAGGCTCTGAGTCTATAAAGGAGACAGACAGATAGAACTTGGATTTTAGTGATAGTGGATTTAGGTCATGTTATTATGGTATGGGGTCTTACCTATAACTAACCCAAGAAATTAAGAAATGGAATATGTCGAAGCACTAAAGTTGTGAATTTTGACCTCTTGTAACTTCATAGTAAGATATTGGGTAGCTAATATTGGGATGTTAAGAGTCAATTTGTACCAGAGTATAATTTTAACTTCTCAGTCCTTATAATTTATGTGAATTGAAAGTTGAATGGGTTGAAAACAAAATAATGGAACTGTAATTACTTGTTTCATGAAGTGGAATTCAGTCAAGTCCTATTTAAAATAAAGGTTAATAGAAAATTAAAGATATCACAATCCATTCTTAATAAATTATTCTTCTTCCTTTGATAATAGTTAGATTAATAAAGATAACTCGTTATTTAACTTATTAAAGTGTAATAATTGGTTGGGATTTATTGTGCTGTCAGTTGGGAACCTCTCTGTTGCCCATTAGGACGTTATATGTGCAGTGAAAAAGGTCATTGTATAGATAATGACGGAAAATTGGATTTTGCTATTATTTTTCAATCACTCTCGTGAAGCATTACTTTGTAATAAGTTTTTAAAGGAATAAAAAATTATCATAGCCTGTACTCATTCTCTGGGAATTATAGACAAGCAAACTGATTTGAGTTTTCGAATAGGTTCGTCAGTACGTGGTTCTAGATTTCTGTCTGTCGGCAGCAATGTTGACTTTTGTAAAAACGACGTAAGGAAGATGAACATTTCCATTTTCGCTAAACTTTCTCCCAGACAATTTCTTTTACCTGAAAATAACAAAATACGCGGTGAAATCATAATACCATAATATTCTTTTAAGTGGATAGGTGTTTTTTTGTAACTAACTTTGAACTAAATATATAAAAAATAATACTGAGTCAAAAGTTTGGAGTCATAGGGACTTTAATAGAACATGTTCGAAGTGGCCGCAGTTCTTCGCAAGACATTGGTCCTTTCAATAGTGTAATTCCATGGACCAGTAGGGACGGTAGGCTTAATCTGATGAGAAGCGTTCCTAATTCTGAATGTGAGATGATGCACATAAAATTATCTTTTTCGCGTAAAATGGTTTTGAAATGCTCCCACGGATAAATTCAAGTGGTGGCATGTTTGCTGCGCGAGCGGCACGCAACACTTACTCTGAGACCTGTTCAATGCCTTAAAAACTGGCTCTCAAGTAATTATCGCACGACAGTGGCGTAATTTTGTACATGTTCTATGGTATTGTGGTGTGTCGTTTGGATTCATACCTTGTCATTATAAACTCATGTTATCTACCTATGGATTATTCAATGGGCACTTTATTCTGCATCGCATCAGTATTTAAGCCCGAAAAACCATATATTTTAGGTATTTTTGATATTAGAAGCAATAAATATTGGAACCTGGAAAGTAAAAACTAGCATAATGAATGTTAATAAGATCCATTCAAGACTAAGTGGCCGGAAAGTTGATGCAAAAAATTAAAGAGTAGAGAAAATATGCTTCAATTACATGACTTATAAGCTTAAAATTAGTATATTAAAATATATATGCGATAAAAAAGACATAGTTACCAATGGAAAAGTTAATGACACATTCTCTAAGTTTTGAATTTATTTCGTTTCCTTCTAAAAATCTTTCCGGATTGAATTCATACGGATTTTTCCAAATGGACTCATCATAATGGACACTCCACAGATTGGCAATAGCAAACGTATTCATGGGAATTCTGAACCCATTTAATGTTGTATTCTCTGTAATGAGAGTTAATTTATTTAATGAGTCTATGATAGCTATTGAATTATATAAGATTAATTTAGAATGAAATTTGGACAAAATTCGTAAACTCAAAAATCGACAACTACATCATAAATAATCTCTTGCCTATTACCAAATAAATACTAAGGAGGTTCTCGACACGTTGTCAATCAGGAGCCACACGAATACGAGGTCGTGTTTCAATTGACTTTTTGATGTCCTTAAGAATCTGTTATCGGCCCCGAGAATGCTGGGACGCAGGCTTCAGCGCTTCTCGAGATCCTCGGGTCGCGGGTTCGAATCCCGCTGTGACATGGATATTGCGTTTGTCCCTTACTAATTATGCGGAAGGCAACGGAAAACTACCGAATTATTATTTCCTAGTTTGCCAGTATCAATAGGCCGCCAATCTCCGGTAGGAGACAGCACATTAAAAAGAAGAATAAGAATCTGTTATATAAAACTTGCGATTACAGTCTCTTTCTTTGCTTCAGGTCATCTGTGGAATTTGGACAGGTTTCACAAAGTTGTGTGGATTCTCAGTGATAAAATGTCGAGCACCTGGAATTAGTTTTGTAATTACAACCCTAGCGTCAATGAACTTCGGACACCTACAGAATTTTGGATAAGTATACAACGAAACTAATTGTAAACAAATGAAAATTACTTTATTGAGTGCACAGAGCTTTAGTACAACTGTGATAGCATTTTAACATTAAAAAAACGAGAAAATTAAATAAGCGACTTTTTGTAATGTTCCGTTTTCAACATGTTGCAATGAACTTCGTATACCGTATCGTTTATTGCACATTACCACTGAGTGGCGTCACCTTTCCGACGAATGACGCTCCGAAGTCGTTGAGGCATGCTGGACACTAACTTCTGTGTTGTTTCTACTGGAATTTTGTCCCACTCTTCGGAAATACACGCCCGCAACTGGTGCAGTGTTCGAGGCTTCCGCTGTCTGACTTTTCGCTTTAAAATGCGCCATACATTTTCAATGGGTAACAGATCTGGGCTGCAGGCAGGCCAGTCAAGCACCCTGAAACGCTGCTGCCTTGGTGTTTCGAGCAGCATGAGGCTTCGCGTTGTTCTGCTGAAAGATGTTTGCTCTTCTATTGAACAACTTTTGGCGGGATGGACGCAGATGCTGTTGAAGAATGTTTATATAGGCAGCAGAGTTAATAGTGCCCTCGCAAAAGTGAAGCGATCCTGTCCCGGCTGCACTCATGCAGCCCCACACCATCAGCGATGCAGGCTTCTGAACTTTCCTCTGGTAACAGTCGGGATGATTACTTTCGTGCTTGGTCCTTAGCACCTTGCGACCGTTGTTGCCATACATCACTGCAAAAGTGGACTCGTCAGACCACAGAACACTATTCCACTGAGCAAGGGTCCACTTTAGATGGGTTCAGGCCCATGCTACCCGGTGACGCTTAGCAACAGTGCTCATAAATGGCTTCCTCTTTGTAGCGTATAAGTAATGGTTGCATCTTCTGATGTAACGGCGGACTGTGCTTTCGGATATGGGTATATGAAAATATTCTCGAGCCCAAACAGTCATTTTACTTATGGGAGCATGCTTGTTTTTCACAATGTAACGTCGAAATACTCGTAGGTCTCTAACATTCAATAATCGCTGCTTGCCTGGTGCAGTCCCTGGTTCTGTTTTCCCGATTTCTCTGAAACGCTTGATGATCCCATTAACAGTAGAGAGTGGAACTGATAATTCATAGGCAATAGCTCGCTGGAATTTGTTATTCTGGAACTGCTGTATAATTTTTTGCCGTATACACGTTTCTACTGGCTTACCACGTCCCATGGTTCAAAACAACACGAATACTGTGCTCTGTCATGTTTTTGGTGCTTTTAAAGCCTGATGCAAAGCATTCTGGGCGTTTCTACAGCCTTCAGGAAAGTTCTATATGCTGGTGACCCCTTGTGTACGAAGTTCTTTGAAACCTGTTGACAACGCAATTGTACATAAATTTGAATAAATTATTTCACACCATTAAATCGATTCTAAATCGATGTTGATATTGTTACATATACTCAGTAAATCTATTTTCATTAGCCTGCAATCCTCTGTATGCACTTTTCACTGTGTTTTTAGCCAAATTACTTGGTGTCTGTAGTTTATTGACGCTAGGTTTGTACTTCCTTTGTTTGTTTTTAAACACGATCTTATTTATGTTGGAATTGTGGTTTTATATTTTGTTTAGGAACGTAAAATGCAATTTTGTCAAATGAAAGGCAAGAGTTTCCCTTCCATATCAGTTGTAAATACTAATCAAAGCGTTGGAGTGCGCGATTGATGAAAGCTTATTCTTTCAAACTAGACTTATAAAATATTGTTTTTATCGATGGATTTAGAGCTCATTATGCGATGCTCTACAATTTGGCAACTGGAATTAGATCTCTATCTTAAAGACGAAAGAATTTAGGGATGAAATTGCATTGCATATAGGCTTTGAGAATAATACAGGGTGCGGTAGGTATTTGAGAACAAAACGATGTCCGCAAGATAAAAGGAACAGACATTTAAGATTCCACAGAGCCTTTAATACAATTTACATTTTTGTACAAAGGACTACCAAATACATATTGTTATTTAATAAAACCACCGTCCGCCGCAATCATAGCCTCCACACGCTGTCGGAACCGCTGGCAGGCAGCAATGAGGTGGTTCTTCTGGATTTCTGCCATTGCCTCCACAACAGATGGCCTGAGAGCTTGTGTGGATGCTTGTTGGACTCCATCTCAACGACGCCCCAGACTTAATAGTCCAAAGGATTGAGATCAGGGAACCTGGGGGGCCACATGTTGGGAGGGATGTCGTCGTGAAGATTCGTGGCCATCCATGCTTGGGTGCTGTGGGCCTTATTATTTGGAGCAGAATCCTGTTGGAAAACATATGACCTACCACGTGCTATAGCAGTAATCCTGGGCTTCACATCTCTTGCCAGGTTCCGTTCCGAGTGCCCTTATGGACTTCCTAGGGTCCTCATCAATTGCAGCTTGAATTCCGGTGTCCTGATCGGCCCGAGCGCCGCCAATGTCGTTTCCTCTGTGAAACGGTTGGCACATCACCACTGGCAGCGTCCAGTTCTCCCCGAACTTGAAACACGAATGAACGGGCGACTTTCAGTAATGCAGCAATGTCGGAGTCGGAGTGTCCTGCAGCCAAGGAGACGAAGACAGCATGTCGCTTCATTTGCTGGATTATCTTTAGATCCGCCATGTTTATCTGCCTCGTTTCAGATTGTTAAATAGTATGACGTATTGACTATTACGTCATGCTCACGTGTTCTCAAGTACCTGCTGCACCATGCATAAATAGTGGATTTTTACGCCCCATAATAAAAACTTAATTATAAAAAGTTTGTAACACCTCAAATATTACCTTTGGAATAAAGTGAATGGACAGATTTTTCTTGAACGGTGGCAGGACAATTTGGTCCCAGACACTTACGTCTCCGACATTTGCGTTTCATTATATGTATATTTAAAATTAGCAAGTTTTGTAAAATTAATGTTGTGTCCATGTGTTTTCCTATAATTTCATCAAATATATTTTTATTTGCTGAAAGATGGATTGCATTTTATTATTATTATTTTTTTACAAATCCATATTTACAATTCATGTTATCCATAATATTGGACTATTTAGGTAATATTAGAGAGAGCTATGATTCATGACTATTACCTAAATAGTCCTATTTTATGAATGACATGAAATGTAAATACGAATTTGTAAATAAACTTTTTAATAATAAAATGCAATCCTTTTTAACAAATAAAAACATATTAAACGGAAACTAAAAACACCTCTTTTCCACACAGAAAACATATTTGATGAGGTTAATATGAGAACACATGGACACACTATTAATTTTAAAAAACTTGCTAATTTTAAATATACATATAATGGGACACAAATATCCGAGACGTAAGTATTCTAGACGCAACTGTCCTGACACCGTATCATATAAACGAACCCGATGAATAAAATATTTATCCAAAATTGTCGCATGAGACGCATCCTTGAAATAAAAGTTCTTTCTCTCGCTTTTCTGCTACATTTTTATTACCTTAAAAGTTAACATAAGATTTCTTTTACTTTCAATTTCTATTAATTTCACTTCAGATAAATTTCACTTTATTAACAATTTTTATAAGATTTTTTTTTTAACTTGAATTTAATTTCCAAAAATGAGAATTTTAAGCAATATAGACGGTTATTTTAAATATGCCAATTTGAATTTTGAAATTTTAATTACGAGGGTGGGCTGAAAAGTAATGGCTCCATGGCTGTAACTTTTTTATTTTTTTACCGATTTTCAAAATTCTTTTTATATCTGATACTCACATTTCTCCTCTATGTAATGCACTATTCACTTTTTGACATAGTCCCCATCCCTTTCCATGCACTGTACCAACGCGTGACTAGTCGGGTGAACCCGTCGGAGAGGAATTCCGGGGTTGTCGTCGACACGAGGATTCAATGGCAGCTTTGGATCCTCTTCTGCAGCACGATAATGCCCGTCCGCACACGATCGCCATCCATCAGAGGGGGTTGCAGCGCCTGCAGTTTAAAGATGAAAAACTGCAGTTCAAAAATGAAAGACTTTGCACCTTGCGACTTTCACCACTTCCCAAAGAGGAAGGAGTACCAAAGAGGAAGGGGTATGAGTTGCGTTTTGACGACGAGGTGAAACCTGCCGTTCGGTCTTGGTGTCGACAACAACCCCGGAATTTCCCTCCGACGGGTTCACTCGACTAGTCACGCGGTGATACAATGCGTGGAAAGGGATAGGGACTATGTCAAAAAGTGAATAGTGCATTACATAGAGGAGAAATGTGAGTATCAGATACAAAAAGAATTTTGAAAATCGGTTAAAAAATAAAAAAGTTACAGCCATGGAGGCATTACTTCTCAGCCCACCCTCGTATAATATACTTTAATTTTAAAGTAAGCAATGGCCACAAACGTTATATTATGTTTGTTTTAACATCAATTTATCATAAAGAAATTATAAAAACGTGCCGTCTAAAAGGTAAAAAATTGATTTTTAATATTTAAATATCATTGACGTTGTCACAACAAAGAAAAAAATCTAACAATGGGTTATCTAACAATGGGTTATTTCCCGATTATACAATCGGGTGGGTTCGCTTCTAGTTTTCAATATAACGCATCACTCGCAAGTTTATGTAAAAATTGTCAAATAATGTATACTTATACTATAGGGTACAGTCACTGAATTACGATCGCCACGCAGGTTTATGTAAATACGGTTGTGCCAGTTACACGGTATAAAGGTGGTTTCAGAGGAACAGTTCGTATAACAATAGTCGCCGTCATGGGTGAAGCACGCGACCTAACGGACCTTGAAAAAGGTATGATCATCGGGTACCGTGCAAAAGGCGACAACGTTTGGAAACCGCAGCTTTCGTGAACTGTTCGCGTAGTGCCGTAGTGAAGGTGTACAATGAATGGAAGAATGGACAAGATGTGCATTTCAGGCGGGCAAAATGTAGGTGACTACGGGCCGTTAATTAGCGGTGTGTGGGCGGCTCTTGTGATGGCTGATTAAAAGTGATCGACGCGCTACCATCGATACATTGACAGCCCAAATGAACGAGGAATGCACCAGAAAGCTATCGAGAACAACTGTGCAACGCACGGTGTTGAGTCTTGGCCTCCCCAGCAAACGTCTGGTTCCAGCACCCATGTTGACATGTGTGCATCGTAAGAAATGACGTGCGTTTGCATTGCAGTAGAAACATTGGACCCTAGACCAGTGGAAAAAGGTTGCATTTTCCAATGAGTCGTGTTTTCTACTGCATCGTATCGAAGGGCGCTGGCGTATCCGCCGGGAAACATTTGAAAACAAACTACCCGAAACCATTGTTGGCGGCAACAAGCTGAAGGAGCCAATGTAATTGCCTGGGGCGAGTTTTCGTGGCTGTTTTGGGTTCATTACTTCCTCTGGATGGTACCGTCAATAGCTGTGCATATTTATCCATCATTGCCGACTAGGTGCATCCCTACATGCAACTGTGTATCCTGCAAATGACGGCATCTTTCAACAGGATAATGCCACATGCGACATGGCCAAAATTTGCCGTGCATGGTTCGAGGAGCATGAGGAAGAGTTCCACTTACTATCCTGGCCTTCTAACTCCCCAGATCGTCATCCTTGCGAGAATCTGTGGGAACCACTGGATGGACACTTCAGGCAGCGAGACCCTCCATCCCGAAATCTTCATGAGTTATGTAATGCTCTGCTGTTCGCATGGCCAAAGATACCTGTTGCCACCTGCCAAGCACTCATTGATTCCATGTCTCGTCGCCTAGCTGCTGTTTCGGCTGTAAAAGGAGGCTATTCGGGTCATTAGGTAGGTGATATAATTCAGTGACTCGAGCCTTATATTAAATTCTCTACAAATAGGAAGTGTTTCAGGGTTACTACTTTAAAAAATTTCTTAAGATTAATAAATGAATAATGGTTAAATGATTATTTACTTACGTCTATCTTCTACCTCTTCTATTTTACAACCTGTGACAATAAAGTTCGGCGAATGATGGCATATTGAGGGTGGATTGCTCGCTTACATGAAACAGCAGTTACTATCCTTCAAAGTAATCCCCGTCGATGGTAATGCACTTCTGGGAATGCCTGTACAAGTCCTGGAAACTCCTGGCGTAGTCGTTTGTAGGGACAGCCTTCAGTTGGGTCGTAACATTACGTTGGATGTCTGGCCACTTCGGGGAGCGTCTTCTACGGTATTTCGGCCTCCTCGGAACCGTTTAAACCACTCATAAACACACTTCAAAGTAATAGCACTTTCTTTGTAAACTGTTATCATCATTTCGTGAGTCTCTTTCGTTCGCTGATCCATTTTAGGTTTCGACCGCGCGTACTACGCCTTCTGTCTTCAATGTCCTGTTTAAACACTTTGAACACACTCGCAGCGCTGATTCTCTCAAATTTGTTTAAACATGTCTCGACCTGTCTGGGGCAGGATACGACGATGGTGCACTCTTACGACCGTTAGCAATTTGACGTTATTCACAGAACTTTATTGTCACAGGTTGTATATGCCGATGATGTTACTCTTTTATTCCCTGACTCATGCATTTCTCAACTAACTTTTAGGATTAATCAGGATCTTTCTACCTTAAGCCCATGGAATTCAGCCAATTCATTATCTCTCAATGCTAATAAAACTAAATACATGTTTTTTTATCAGCATAACAAGCTAAGCATTTCGGATAGCTTATCAATCTATTACAATTCTCAACTACTCAGTAGTACTAAATCATTTAAATATTTAGGGATATATTTATCCCACGACTTATCTTGGAATCCACACATTAATAGCTTGTTAAAAAAATCTTAATTCTAAACAGGGAATGATTTCTCGGCTACATTTTTAGCATCCTTTACTTTACTGTTGCCGCACCACACCTTAATTCATTCTTCATTATGCTATGGCATTTTTTTCTGGGGATCCAGTACTGTGTACAATCTTACTCTACTACTAAAATTTCAAAAATGGTTCTTACGCACCTTATTAAATTACGTAGGCCCCACTCGGTTCCTCAATATTTTCACACAATTAGGAATTCCTACTCTCTCACAAATTTATCCTATCCAGTCATGCTTGTTTGTTTATAAAATAATTAATCATCACCTGATTCTTTCGTCTCCTATTTCTATTAACCTTCAATTCGTGCATTCCTATTCAACTCGCAATGCGGCTTCAATTAGACTCCCCCTAGTTAGAAGCAATTACCAAAGTAGATGTGTATCCTACTATAGAATTAAATGGTGGTTCAGAATATCCGAATATGTCCGCGCCTTACCTTCTAAATTAGTAGTCCATTTAAAAATACTGTAAAAACCTTTCTACTAAAAAATAATATCTGTACCTTTGATGTTTTTCCTGGTAAATTTTGTTTTTATTTAATTTTTTTGTTTTCAGCTATCGGGGACCCTACTTGTCGGCCTTTTTAGTCATACGGGCCCCGAATAAGTGATTACGTCACTAAATAAATAAATTAATTAATTATTGGTTTGGTTATTTAGATTATTAATTAAGGTTTGTTTTTTAAGATTAATTTTGTCACATTTTATTTTTCAAGTTTACATTTCGAGCCAAAATATCCGAAAAAAACCTCAAATGAAGAAAAAATATTTCCTTCAATAACGTATTTTTTATATTAAGATTGAAAGCGTACAAACATATCAAAAAAATGAAATGTAAAGAACACGTTTTTATCATATTTTGGGACGGGGGAGAGGAAGGGGGCTGAAAAGAACTCGGATCTCAAAAATATTTTTTGCGTGTCAGAATTATTGTGCAAAAGCTTGCAAGTCATTTGCTTGGGGGCAATTTTAACATGCTCACGCGACTAGAGTCTTTATCATGTACGTCAACGGGTTTTTTTACAAATATAAATGAATAAATAGTTTAGGATACTATTTCCAAAAAGTACCAAATCACCAAACTTATCTTTTGAGAACAAGAAAGAAAATTATTTCGAGTAGAATTCAATGATATATAAAATCCCAAAATAGCTGGCAATTAATACTCCATTAAGACGTTCATACATCTTTTGGGAAGTAAAATGTAGCACTGTAAATTGATTATTTATTTAATTTTAAAATAAGCAGTAGTACCTTTTGGAAAGAAATACTTGATTTGGTACTTTTTGGAATGAAAAATAATGTACGCTGCTTCACACCAAAATATTCAATTACGCTATTTTATTTTATTTTTAAGCTAAAATAGCCTTTGATTCCTTCCTTTTTACAGAAGGGATCAAAAGAAATTAGTTTAAATAACATGCAGTCAGCTAACAAAATGAATATTTTGTATTTTTACAATAAGCATACAGTAATGATTATTCACTGTACAAAATGGCTTGTTGAGGCAAAGTTGGTAAAATGGCAAGTTCTCGATACTTAACCCCGTCTGTAGGATGAGCTGCGTCACATCTTTTTTCTTCTCCGCTTTGATATGGTCGCTTGGTTTCAGATTTACTTTGGGAGGCATAAGTTTGGGTCCTTTATTAAGACCCGGTGCTCACACGAAGGCTGTAGGGAGTAATAGGGGCTAATACCAACAGAAGGTTTGTAGAATGTACAATGAGAACTCGGACTGTGCGTATTAAGAAACCTTTTTTTGACTTCATAGACCTGTCAGCTTGGGTCTGCCGTCGCTCAGAATCATGTCATGATGCAGTTGGTACACTATTCCAGCCGACTTGAGCACGTTGTCATATTCGTCTGGTGAAAGCACTGTTGGTATTTTCTTAAGTTTCTTTTCAATAATGCCAAATGCTCTATCGGCAGGTATGTACGCATGTCCGTTCACAGGGAAGAACCATTCCAGAACGACATTTAGCTTTTTGCCAGCAGTCCGACATTAGCATGTACAACACAGTGTAATTTTTTATATTGCGCTGCACAGCTATCACAGAACGCTCTTATTCTTTTAATACGGGGATCCAGGCTAGGCTTTAGCATGTTCATGATAAAATCATACAGAGAAAGAAATTTCATTGCAACCTCTTCCACTTTTGTGTTCGCACCACCGGTAAAGATGCTCTGTATCTTTTTTCAGTTTTGCTTCTTTCCCATGGATGACAATGTCCAAATTTGCCTTGCATTATATGCATGGGATATGTGTGTTTTGGCAAGGGCTTATTTTGCATCATGTCATACACGATGGTAACGGTTCCCTCTGGATGTTCATTAAGGTGGTTAAGAACTGCTTAGCCCTTCTTTTATGAAGTGTGTAATCCATTCCCTCTGCATCCTCAGTGGCTCTTATCTTCACTTTCATCCGAACACAACCGGAGCAAATGTCAGTTTTCATGCTACCAAAACTCAAGTTGAAGTCTATCATAAAAACACCAAGATAGAATGCATATGTGCACTTCCGCTGATTACCATAACAGAAAAACTGCCACATTTTACGAACACTGAGATCTGATGGCAGGTAAAACGCCATGGCGTCTTCTTCCTTCCATAATGAGTTTCTCGACATTTGAAGGTTTTGATGTGATCTATGATCCGGTTCTTCAAGTCCACGTACTTGACCTGTACTCGCTTTACCCCTCGTTTTTCCGAACGCCCTCTTCCTTCCAAAAGCTTGTCTTTTCCTGCATTTTCCAATTTGCGCCTCCCAATTTGTAGAACCGAAAGAAATGTTGCTTGCATACCTTGATTCTCTTTAGCTCCGTATGAACAAAACAGGTGATAGAGATGTCTTTCTCAGAGCCGGTCTTTCGATCATTTCCTTGACCAAGACGACGGATCTTATGTCTACACGCATCAATATGTGATATTATGAACTCCTTTTGCGATACAGCATCCTTGTTTTGACAAAATTTAGATGAAAACAAGGCTACTCCTACTGCTGTAAGTTCTTTCGCCGAGCAAAAAAGGTTTACGTGTTCGCAAGAGATTTTTGGAGTTGTCTTTGCGCCTTCGTATCGTGCATTTTTGGCAAGTTTTTCTTCCATTTGTGTGGATTTCGCTTTCTATTTCGCGAGTTTTCTGCGATCCTCGGATTATCCCGGAAGTCTTCGATGTCTGAATCCATAATATTTAACACAATATAAAGGGCGATTCAGAAAGGTAGGTCAAGAATGAAATGCCATGTACAGTTTGTAGCGGAGAACAATATGTTTCCGATAAACATTGGTCCGGAAATGCATCCTTACAGAGATAATGCAACTTGTACGAGGTAGGAATGGATGTGCATTACCCGGACGGCAATGGTAGGGTCCATGTAAATTAGAATCTAAACATGTAAATTGTTCGTGTTCTCTCCTTTAAAAGAGAGGAAACGAAACATGTAACTCCATTGTCGTATAATGGATCGCTTGACTAATGCGGAGCTGCGGACATGCATCTCGTCTACAGCGAGGCGCAGGATAAAGCTACTGAAGCGGAAAGGCTTTACCAACAGCGTGTGGAGAAGTCAGTGATTCTCCGGACATCTTCACCAGAGTTCGCGAGAATCTCGTCCGCAGTAGAGTGCCTTTATAACCAGAGTGTGGCCATACACGGAACAGTTTTCTATTGGTTGTTCATTGTCACGAGCTATTTTCCGCCATATTGTGTCCAAATTAGCATAACGTTGTGTGAAGATAAGACGTTTTTTTGTAATTTTAAAAGATTTTAAAAGAGTTTAGTGACCAAAAATGCTTTCCTGTGCTGCAGTAGGGTGTTCTAATCGCTCTGAAGATGGTTTTATAATGAACGTTAGTGATCCAGAAAGACGATCGATTTGGGCCGCGAAGACGAAAAGAGTCAAGTGGAAACCTTCGCGCCTGGATCCCACTTGTTGCTATGCAGAATCCGTGCTATGGGTGATTGACCGACTTTTTGGTTTGGTTTGGTTTGGTTTGTTTGGTATTAACGTCCTTTTCAACTGCCATGGTCATTTCAGGACGGCGTTATAGGGGCCACAAATTTTGCCTCGCAAGGGTTCTTTAACGTGCAGCCGGCAAACGACTACACGGGATCAACGGCTTTACTTCCCTTCCGAAGGAAGTGCGTGATCTCAGGATTTTCCCCCTGAAAAAATTCTCGTCCGGGGTCGAACCCGCGTCCTCGGGCATCAAAGGCGATCACGCAGCCACTGAGCCACCGAGGCCGATCTGACTTTTCGTGAGGTTAGTAAAAGTCAGATGGTTTGATATATCGCATTTAATCTACGATAATCGCCTAAAACACCTAAATTTGTGAGATCGTATTATACAAGAGGATAATATTAGCGCTGCAATGACTGGCGGCGGGGTAGGGGGGGGGGATCAAACGAACTTCGGGCTACATCACAGTACATTAATTAAACAGTATATACAATGTTCAGTTTATTAACAATATATTAATTCACTGTTTGTTTGAATTTCCCCTCGTTTAAAGCTAAAACGAAAGTAATTTCTCAAAAAGATGGCAACTTCAAAACTGCTCCGATCTGACAAAGTTGCATTTTGTCCTCTGCTTCTTTTCCGGTCATAGGAGAAAAAAGTTAAATATTGTTGATTTTAAATGACGATCGATTTTTCTGACGATATTTTCTGATATTTTAAAAGAAACATTTTGATGAAGATCAGTGGGAAAAAGATAGTCGAGGAAAAATTTTGGATGTTAAAAAAAAGAAACTTATTGTTAAAGAACAGAAAAAATGTACAGGAAATTATGAAGCAAAAGTACGGCAATGCATACAAAATTATCATGAAATTAACTTTTCAGTTTTACATTTTTAAAATTTCATTTATATTTTGTTGTTGTTAAATTTAATTTAAAAATCAGTCAATAAAATAGACTTTTTTTTCCTTCATATAATCTTATCTATTTTATTTCGTTTTTTTCAGTAACGAAAAATTATCAATTTTTTTTAATAATTCCTTGATTTATTCTTTAATTATGTAATGTTTAATAAAAATTCTGATAAGGTGGATATTCATTTTATTAACAAAAAATGTGACTGTTAAATAAATGAAATAATAAATCGAAAATTGGGAAGAAACATAAAATGGGAAAAAACAAAAAATAAATTTTAATTTACATATTTTCAGTTTATTTTTTTTCCTCTAATAATTAAAAGTGGACTTTTATTTTCGATTTATTGATTCACTCCAGGTTTTTTTCGATTCGAGGTTTTTTTAATGCCAAAAGAACAAAATTTCTTGTTTCTGCTACACTAATCTATAGACAGATTGGACACAACATGGCTGCCTGGCCTCTCATGGCCACACTCTGGTTATAAAGGCACTCTAGTCCGCAGACTAAACACCTGCATCGAGGCTCAGGGTCGGCATTTTGAACACCTACTGTAATGTCATTCCTACCTCGTACAAGTTGCATTATCTCTGTAAGAATGCATTTCCGGACCCATGTTTATAGGAAAAATTGTGTTCCCCGCTACTAACTGTACATGGTATTTCATTTTTTACCTAACTTTCTGAATCACCCTGTATAAAAAAAACACTGCAAAATCAGAAGGAAATCTGAAAACCGTGAATTATTTTAATCCATGGGCGAAACCATTTTATTCAGAGTGACCAGGAGGGAAGGCAAAAATAATAATATTTTCAAATACTAATATTTTTAGCTCTTAACATTACCTTTCTTTTTCTCAAAACATCAGTTTGGTGAATTGGTACCTTTTGGAAATAGTATCCTCAATTATTAACTTATATAAATAAACTGTACAGCATAGTAATGATGATATTTTTTGCGAATATTAATCAAACTATTTTGACGACACTTCCACTAACGTCTTTTTATGATTTGGTCCCTTTTGACTCTGACGAACGTGATGATTTGGTGTGTTTTGACTCTTAACGGGGAGATTAACCCATTAAAACACAGAAGATATTGTACATTATGGCACAAAATGGAATTATTTTGTTTGTAGGATGCGTGAAGAACGTAATTATTAACTTGGCGGCAAATTTGAAAAAAAAAATCTGATTTGGAAAAAGTATCCTCAATTTTATTTAGAAATCTAATCAAGAAACATTCATTAGGCAAAGTTGATGAACCATCCATTGCGTTGTCAATGTTCCGATTTATTACTCTTACCTGATTAAATGATATGGCTATCATATTTTTGGTAATTATGGTAATTGAAGATGTGCAATTATATTTCTTTTAATTAATAAAAGATAGATAGGTAGATTTTCAAAGGTAGATAGTGATTTTCAAAGGTAGATAGTGATTTTCAAAGGTAGATAGTGATTCAAAGCATAAAACTTCATCTGAACATGGGTCCGAATTTGAACGCTAACTGAGATATAAGCAAAAATAAAAATGCCGGCACCAATATCAACCTGTTAATAACTCATGTTCTATAAAATCTAGGATGATAAAATTTGAGGGAATAATCGACTACATAAAACTGTGTATACCGTTAAAACTTGATTGAATTCCAACGAGTAGTTTCTGAGTTACGCAGAACATTGTAACACGTGCTAATTAGTGCTCGCATGTGAGCACTGTTATGATTTTGAATGCGTAACTCGGAAACTACTTGTTGGAATAAGATCAAATTTTGACGGTGTACATTTTACAATGTACCCTATTATTCTACCAAAATTCATTATCCTAGCGTTACAGAACCTGAGTTATTAATTTGTTGATATTGGTGGCGGCATTTTTTAGGGTTTTATCATCATCCAAAACCCTATTAACGACGATACAGATGTATGCAAGTACTCTGTATGTGTGTATGTCACCCGCCATAACTTTTGAAAGGATTGACCTAGAGGCTTGACATTTTGTACACACATAGGCCCTATACAGAGGACGGTGCGAAAAATATAGCGAATTTTCTAGGGTGGTCCGGGGCCCCTGAGGGGCCACTTGTATGAATTTCATGGTTCTTTTTTTATCTTTTGAACGAAGAAGCCTAAATTCCTGATTTTTTCTTAAATTTGTAGTGCGGTTCTAAAAAAATAAAACCAACATACAAGAAAAGTGATATAAGCCTCTAGGGCCCCGCTGGAGAACCCGAGGCCCCAAATACAACTGAAGCTATAACATTTGAACGGAACGACCTAGGAACCTGAAATTTTGTATATTTATAGTGTGGAACTAAAAAACTAAAACAAATATACAAGAAATGTTATGTAGGCCCCAGCAGAGCCCCAGAGGCCCCAAATTGAAAATATGTGCCCCTCCACTTATTAAGTCACGAGCCGCTACTGCTCATAATATTTTGATGCTAAAGCGCTTAGATCGTTGGTTAACGATGCCTTCACTAATTTTTTTTTGTCCATCATCTCAGTTGGCGTTTAAATTCGGACCCATGTTCATATGAACTTTTTTGCTTAAAATCACCCATACTACC
>JAHWFO010059101.1:3103927-3143662 GCA_023313115.1 Rhysida immarginata
ATTCATCAAAATTTTAACAGTATACACAATTTTATGTACCCTATTATTTTCCCAAATGTCATCATCCTAGATTTTGTAGAAAGTGAGTTATTAACTGGTTGATCTTAGTGACGGCATTTTTTATTTCTGTTCATATCTCAGTTATCGTTCAAATTCTGACCTATGTTCATATGAACATTTTTGCTTAGAATCATCCATACTACCTCCCTAAAAGTTTGTGACAGGATTTAAGATACACCTTGTATAACGGAGGTAAATATCTGGAATGCAAATGCCCTGGGACGCAATTTGCCGTAGAATCTTCCTGGACATATTGTATACTTTACTTTTTTTACATTTTTTCCTATCATTCTTTCTTCCACAGTCATTATACAAAAACCTTCAACACTGAATATAAGCCCACGCTTATTCAAAAGTTTACAGTATGCCACAATTTTAAACAGTTGCCATTTACCAGTCATATTAATACGTAAGTTTTTCCCTTGGCCCACTCTTTGGTCCGCCTCTGGGACTTGACCAGCGTTTGCTTGTTTTCAAAGCAATAATAATAATGATAATAATGTAGCACTGAACAGTAAACTGACTGATAGTTTGAATTAAATTTAACGCATTAAACTGATAATTTACCAGTGACTCTGTGATATAAAGAAAGCGGAAGAAGCGTTACGAAGCGATCCACTTCCAGAAGGGTGGCTTCAGTGTAGGGCATCCTTTGACGATCGTTCATCGAGGGAGGGCGTTCTCGACCAATAACGTTGTCAATCTCCTTTTGAATGTTCGTTTGGACATTTCCATGGATGGCCACTAGTTTCATTGCCCAAGAAAGAGTGACAGCTGTAGTATCAGTTCCAGCTACAAACAAAGTTATTGCGTTCGCTCTTAGATAATTTTCTAAAATTAAAAAAAGAAAAGAAAAGACAACCTCTGAACGGCGATAATAACATTACAAGAAAATATTATAGAGATATAACCGTTTAAATAAATTTAAAATTAACCTAGATCAGATTTCTCTCCCAAATTTATTGCCTACCCGCAAATATTGTATCGTTAACACATTTTCCGCTTTCTTCCATTTGTTTCATTTTCAGTAAGTAAACATCTATAATATCACGAATATGGTTTTCATCAAACGTTTTCCTGTGTTCCTGTATATGCTTGTCAATGAAAGTGTATACGCTCTCTTTAACCTTTACGGCAAAATCCAATCCCGATATTTTTTCAGGTAAGATTTCACTGAAATTAAATTGTAAAACTGACATTGGATTATTTTTAAGACTTAACTTTAACATTCAAAATTATAATACTGAACATTATTGATAAACTTTATTAAGAGACATGAAAATACTTAAAATATTACTAAATATTTCTTAGGAAAATCATTTAATTCTGCATAGCTTTCTTTCAATAGAAATTTCATAAAGATGATTGTAATTACCGATGCACCTACTTCACAGAAAATGAAGCAAAGGAAAAATTTTTATCGTATGCAAATTTTAGGGTATGTTTAGAGAAACAAGTTAAGTAATTGTTGCAAATTCCGATCAGTGACATCATGGAAAATAGAAGATAGCTAGTCTGTTAAACTATTTATGACTATTTCAAAGCCATGAAAGGTATTTATTTGTTTCTGTTTGTGTAAAAATAAAGGTTAAGAAGTGAAAAACTCATCTAAGACACTGTCGACCACAATATTTTCAAACAGATGAGTATAATGTTTATTGATGTTTAATTATAAGGCTATGTACAGTCGGTTGGACTTTGTCTCGTATTGCAGTAGAAATTGGAGTAGGCAAAACCTTTACTGAATTTAGAGTCGGTGCCTCAAGAATGAAAAGTAAATCTTCGTAAACGGGACAAATGTTGCAAAAAACAGATCGAAGTAAGATCTGTCCCAATATAATAAGCAGGACAGGCGGTATTTGACATTTGAAGCCGACCCGAAAAAAGATAGAAGACCTTAATGAAAAAATACATTTAATATCCATTTTTTTTTTGAAGAATAAATCATAAGATGTTCAGTTAGGGTTTTATGTAACGCCAACCTCAGCTGTTCAAATCAATGATGAAAAATAGGAAAGAAAATTTCCCCATCCTGGATTCGAACCAGGAACCTTTGATGAAGAGTAACTTGATCAACAAGCGAAAATTGAAGGTTCCGGGTTCGAATCTAGGCTGCGGAATTTTCTTTCCTATTTTCATCATACATTTTTTTTTTGTTTTGAGAGCAGTTTGTACACTCTAAGAGGCATTAAATCAATCAGTTTTGACGTGTCGGTTAATACTGATTTCATCCCATGCAATTTGAATTGCTGCTTTCAAATTTTGAACTGCCCTCCCTCTGCGCACACCTTCCCACAAAGCAATACCCACATGTTGTTCTCCATGGGATTTGAATCAGATGAACGTCGTAGCCAGTTCATTACATCAATTCCTTTCTGTAGAAACCATTCTGATGTTGAAGCAACAGTATGTACTGGGGCATTATCCTGCTGGAATTAGAAGAACGGGCCTCCAATGATGAAATCCATAAAATGTACTAAATATGTTTCAGGCATGTTTAGATAATCTATTGTATTCGGTTGTTGGGAAATGCAAGATTGGTCTTTCCTCCTCTTCTGAACCCTCCCCCACATACACACATGCAGAGCATTATACCCCCGTCCTCTGCATGAGAAGCTGATATCTGCTTTTTGTAGATCATGCTGTATCATGCCCAGCCATCTGGCCCATCATGATTGATATTGTTCTCATCAGTCTTTATACAAGGGTCGTTCAAGGTTGAAGAAGACTTATTTTTACTGAGAAAATGTCACGCCTGACAAACACCAAACTATGTCAGTTTTTGAAAGTATTCCCTATGGTCAATTTGGGATAAAAAGAATTGGGCTGCTGTCGTGGCCAATACAGGACAGCTTTCTGCAGCGTTTCATTTGTTTGGAACTTCAGATGTTCCAAATCTGGAACAGATGAAATCTGGTCTTGAGATGAAATGCTTTGCAAGCTGGTGTTAAAATTGATGTGGGATTGCTGAATTCTTTGGTGATAGCTCTTTTTGCTCTTCTTGTGAGGATTTATGGTCTTCCAAATGAATTGTGGTCCCGTATTCAGTTCCTTCACGTATGAAAGAAGATATCTGTTGACTCGTCTGGCAATATCTGCTATTGAGTGTTTGCTTGATGGAAAGCTATGATTTGCCCTTTTTCAAAGTCGTTTAAGGAACGACCTCTTCCCTTTGTTCAGAGACTGTTTTACTCAACGAGCTCTTGTAATAACATAATAGTTGTTATAAAATGTAGATCGTAAAGAGAAGATAATAGTATAAATGAAGAAACTCTTCAAATACATCACAATTACAAATAGAAAAAAGAAGTAAAACCTACGCGAACAGAACTCGGACCAGGGACCCTATCGTTTGCTGGCATCGCTCTTACTAATTGAGCTACTGCGCCAAGCCATTACGAGGGCGAGTTAAAACTTATCTAAACTTTTAATTCTACAATTTATTTACATAAAAAATAAGAGTTCAACATGTACATCATAGTCACTTCCCTTATCAATGCACTTGGTCCAGCAGTCCACAAGCTTGCGTATTCCCTCCAAGAAGGTTTTCGGTTGGTCGCGAAGCCACTTTTGCAGAAATTCATGCACTTCAAATCTGTGTAAAATCGATGACCATGCAAAGATGAAAGTCTGAGGCAGCAGGTCTAGGCTGTATGGAGGGTATTTCATTACCTCAAAATTCAACTCAATCGGGCGGGCGTTGTCATTTAACAACAATACTTTCTTCGACGATACGAAAGGCGGTCATAAAGTCATTAGAATCAACCTGAGAGAACGATCGCTTTTGAATATGTGTGGTGCCACTGGAAAGTAACATGCCTCGAGTGCTGGAGGATACAAAATGGCGTTTGGTGCAGTACCGCTAAACGCCGCCAGAGCATCGTAAGCAACACGGCGTAGCCCGTCGGAAAATTGAAGGTGGGAGCCGTGGTAAGGTTCCTGCAGCTTCCAAGCTTTTGAACATGTGTTAGGCTGACCCGAACAATTTTTTCGGGTGGCTTTTTAGTATGGACGAATGCGTTGTTCCCCTTCAAATGCAGGAACAGTATCACGGCTCGCATCTCCAATTTTCCGACATGTTCCTTTCGACGCTCTGACGGCCTTTAGCGGTACTGCACCAAACGCCGCTTTGTATCCTCCACCACTCGAGGGATGTTACCTAGTGGCAGCACATATTTTCAAAAGCGATCGTTCTTTCATGTTGATTGTAATGACTTTATGACCGCCCCTGGTGGGCTTCAGCGTTTGTTGCAAATTGCTGGTTTCAGCTTGTTTTCCAGTATTTCACAGTAACTTGCGCTGTTGATGGTAATCTCCTTTTACATGAAGTCAAACGCTCCGACCAGAGAAATCGGATCACTGCTCATTGTTCCTCCTTTGTGTAAACTGCTAACGGAGCGGAAATGACGCGATTGGGATCAAATTTCCTACACGTAAATCGCAGTCGTACCATCTCTAAGCATGTATGCGCGTAAGTCAGTTTGACAACCTTGAAGGTGTTATGGCGAAAGTTTTGAGGCACTTTGAGCACCTTTCACATAGTTGGCGTAAAAGAAATTTTGGTCCCATAGTCCATTTTGTCAAACACTAGGGGCTTCGTCAACACGTCCGCTTCGATTCATTCACTTCATCGATTTGTGTCTTAGTTCTCTGTGTGGGAGCCACACGTCCCCCAGTTTATAGTAGCTATATTGTCCGTTTTTAGTGTTAGGGGTTTCACTGCATATTTCTCCATATTCAGTTTAGTTAAAAGATTATTTTGCCATAAAAATTCACGTACCCCCTCGCAGATGGCCATCAACTCTGCCTCACACGTAGATATGGGGACTAAAATTTGCTTTTTGCTTTTCCAGCTGATTACGCAGTTGCCTATTTTCGTATATATCCAGAAAATGACTTTGCGTAGGTCGTAGAGTTCAAACTTGCGTCCGTGAACAAAACTGTCCTGGGTTGTCATCGTATAACATTCCCAAATCAGAAGTACGTTTTATATACATGTAATATTTTGATTAAGGGAGTCTTTACAAAGCCCATCTCGCCCAATCCACCTCTAAGGGAATTCAGCTTTAACCCATCTCGGACTGTTAACGCCCAGTGAGGAGGGGCAGTATCTTGTCCATGCCATTTCGCAATTTGGTCTCGAGTTGGTGGAGTCTTTCCATACTCAATCCTAAAATTCCTTTGAGTTTGTGTTCCAGATTCAGTCTTAATAAACCATGCCACACATTGTGCTTTCTCTACGGTAGTCACCATTCTCCGGAAACTGTCACAGGAAGGAAAGTGCGGCGACACCTAGCGTTATAATGCTGCATCAAAAAAAACTTTTTGAGTTATTATACAATTTGTTGAAAACCATTTGTCTCTATCTGAAATATGTTTTTTTTATATAATGATCAAAAGTTGTCTAAAAAAATTTTGGAACACCCTGTATAATATTAATGGTAAATATAATATTAAATTATATAAATAACAAATAAATAATTAAAAATAACAAATATAAAACATTTAAAATTATTATTGCTATCAAGATACTATTTAATTTTTTGATTTTACAAAAGAAACCAATAAAACAAGGTTACTTATTACATGTATTTCATTATAATGGAGATAAGATATAATAGCCAAAATTAGGTGACGATATTGTATATGTACATAAAGCAATTAAGTCATTTAATAAATATAATTACTGTGCTGTCTGCCAAAGAGTTATGCATTTTATATTTCAAAGTGCCTAATGCGGTTGCTGAATCGTGGGCCACGGAACTTTGATCTCGGGGGGACGGGGTAGGGTTCGATTTGAATCGTGGCTACCGCGTTCGAAATGTCCTTTTTGTATTAAGTACTAAACATTTGGATATCCCAAATTCCTATTTTAAAACACTCATAAAACGTAACATTTGATTTTTACTGAGCCTCTCAAAGGCAATTGTAGTTCGAAGGTTTCTACTTTTCTCTTTTCGGCTTCGCGGCCCAAGTTGAACATCTTTCTGGATCGCGAGGAGAGCCTTTCACTATAAAACCAACTTAAGAACGATTCGAACACCCTACTGCCATGCAGTAAAGCACTTGTGGTCATTAAAATCATTTAAAATAACAACAAAAAAAACACATGAAAACTGTCATGCTTCCACACAACTCTATGCTAAATATTCGCAAGTTGGACATCACATAGCGGAAAATAACACGTGAAAATGAACAACCAATAGAAAACTGCCCTACGTATGGCCACACTCTTGTTATAAAGGCACTCTGTATCTATCTAGAACTTTACTTGTATGATCTTGTGGTGCCACTTTTCCCCCTGGTGACAACCGTATGCACTAATAAATTTTTCCGTTGGAATTCTCTTCCCCATTCTTTGCATAGCATATATACAAAGTGTGTGTTTAAATGTCCAACGCCGGTCGGCTGCCTCGAAGCGTAGAATCCAAATGGCGGAGAAAGTAGAAAATTCAAGTGTTCGAATGCCCGATACGCAATAAATATATTTTGGGGAAAGGAGATAGCGAAGTACATATTGGGCAGAATCAAGAAACAAGGAATGAATACGAAAAAGAAAAGACGGGTGAATAAAATTTATGTATCTACACAATTTTAAATCGTACTAACTTAAATGATGATGAAACTTGCTGCGACGCCATTTTGAAGCAGAATGCTCACGACCGCGCTGTCCATGCACGAACAAACCGATCGCGCGAATGGACTTTTTAGACACGCCCAAAGTTTTATCACTATCCGTGATAACGTGGTCTGCAGCCCGCGCAGAAGTGGGGATCTTTAATTATATGAAGGGATGCCTTGTCATGACCTGTATCAGAGTAGCATTAGCTTGCAGTAGAGATACCTAGTGCGAGGAATGGTATTCTGTGGGGGTATTGTTTGCCAAAATTTTCTTATTACTTACGGAGGGTTTGGCGATTTGATGATATGTAAATAAGAGACTTTGATATTTTCTTTGACATCTAAAGCATTAACGTCAACATCCTTAGAAGAATCCAGATCATTCTCTCAAAATTGAGAGGGTGTTTATTTGTTTTTAATGAAGGGTTTAAATTTCTTTTAAAATTCTAAGTGAGAAAAAAAAGAAAACTCCATAGATTAGGATCGAATCAGGAACCTTCGGTTACTCGTACGACTTGCGTAAGGATAATTTTTAAGTATTCTTCTTTTAAAACAAGTACGTAAAAAACCTTTTAATGATTCGTTTAGATTGCGAATCACTTTTATAGCAAGAAACACATTTTAGCTACATTTCAAACAATCCCAGTTATATCGGGTGAATCCTCCTCAATTAATGAAGCTAGAGAAGAGTTTTAGAGTTCAACAATTCTAACGCGTATTCGAAAACCCCGTTTCCAAATTATACACCTCCAAGTCTCGATATCTTAATAATAGCTTGGTTTTTAGTAATAACAAAAAATATCAAGATACTCACGCATAACAAAGATGAGATAAGAGACAACTTTTCCACATAGAGAGATGATTAACTTCAACGAATGTAAAACTACAGCTAAGCAGTCTTCTTCAGCGTATGTGTCCTTTCACATACGTGTTAGAAACTTTGTTTTTGTTTGAGAAAATTCATGTTACAAATTCAACATTGGACAGTTACACTTTCGCCTAATTTTCGTTTATTGAATAATAACCAGGTGTTCAAGTTGGCCGAAGATGGTTTAACTTGGAACGGAAGATACCACTTCCCCTGCCAGGCGTCTGAGATTAATGGCATCATATACTGTACTCTGAGAGAAGAGGATGATCAACGATCCCCGTATTAGATTGCTTCCCTGGCAGCCCGATCATTTCCAAAATGCACATTTGAACGGGTAACTAAAATTGTGATGGGTGCAAATGACCTAAAAGTTGACGCGCCCGTTAAATTTCAACCCATCAACCAACAAACAGGGGAACCACTTGTTTGTTCCCACAGGGGAATATTACTAGGGATGTGCTAGCGAAGGAATCGGGTAAGATCGATCCCTGATCTCTGAGAATCGAGTAACCCGGTTCTGGAACCGGTTCCCTTCTTACCCGTGGCACCATCTATTATCAATTCATTGAAGTATTTGTTCCTATGCATAAACTTATCATTTTTATGCAATTCTTATGGATATTCAATTAAATATATTAGCATATTCTTTTAATCCCCTGGTCTGTGCACAGCATTGTTTTACTCCAACAATTGGATTGCTGTATATGCTGAAAAGTCGTTTTTTGCCCCTCTCTTGAATGAATTTGGCTACAGCTCAAACATAACAATGCATTTTAACGATCGCACAACGTAACAAAACTGTCAGGTAATGTTACGTTTTGTTGCTGAACACGTAAAACAAAGGAATTCACTGCCTGTGCACAGACCAGGGAATTAAAAGACTATGATATTAGTAAACGTCCATGTTTTTATGGAAAACTAGAAGCGAACCCATCCGAATGTATAATCGGAAAATAACCCATTGTTAGATAACGCATTTTTAGATTTTTTTTCTTTGCTGTGACAACTTCCACCGTCGCCGATTTAATATAAATGATTGTAGCGTTTGCTGTAAGTGGTGTATTGCGTGGTGACAATAATACGATCTGACTCCATTCTCGTTAATATATAAGGCTATTTTTTAATGAAACTATGGTACTACAACTAAACACTACATTTGGATAATAATAACAATAATGATATACAATGGTAATTAAAAGTTGGCATGACTGCGTGAGAAGAGAGAGTTCTGTTCTCTTTGGTTGCTGCGATCGCTCTGTCCTGGTCTCCTCTCTTCCCAGAGTGCCACGCGTGTTTTTTAGTGGCCTCTGGTGGTCGTTCGGTGAAGTCAGCTTCATCGCCATCTGGTGGCGACCCGCGGAAGGTGGCCGCGGAGGTCGCCATAATGATGTTAATTATTTCGGCACATCGAAATATCAAAACTTTATATGGCATAATTGATTACGCGGAGTTACAGATAGAAAGAAGTACGTTCAAGTTTAGCTCTAAAAAGAATGACGAATCTAGTAAAAAACAACAGGATTCTTGAAATGTACTCTGAAATGGATATTTCTTTCAGTTTCCACATTTAAAAATGTTTCTCAGAATTTTTTCGGTCATTTCAAACAAAGTTTTTAGGTTCTTAAATAGTGTACTTTTTAGCTTCTTAAATAGGTACATTTGCATTTTAATGATTGAGGGTCTGGCAAGTTTGTGAAAATTTAATCTTTCTATTTTAAACGAACGGTAGAATCGCTATTTACACTCCAAACTTTCTAAGAACATCTACATTTACACCCTGAATAGTTACAGATAACGTCGCACAATGGCACGTTTAAGAAAAAATCGACCCAAATTTTTTTTTTTTTGATTTTTGTTGCATATTAAAGAGCATGATTTGGGCACTATTTCTGTGAAATATTAATTAATTTTGGCCATCCGTATTGCTGCTATAAAGGTTTGAATGATGAGTTTGCCATAGGGCGTGCATGGGAGAAAATCAAATAACTCATACTGCGACATACCGGAACATAAACGAATTATTTTAATGTCAAATAATTATATGGCCTTGAACTTTAATATTACTCACCACCATTCACCCATTTTCATTCATTCGCGAGTTACAAGCGTTTATATTTGTTGTGAAGTGGTTTCTGATGGGAGCGAGGTGCTATGAGGGTAAGTTTACCGTTGGGGTAGATTTTATTGCATGTCGCGTTTCTTTACTAATTTACGTAAGGAAATTGTCTCTTTTTTTTTTTTTGCTTCTCCTTTGAAAAATAATTCTTGATCAAGATAAAGGTGATTTGATTTTTTTATTTGATAGTAAAGATTATATTAAAAATTTCGTTAACAGATACATTGTAAAAAGTGCTTACTTGCGTTATAATCTTTAAAAAAAACCTCAAAAATTTTTTTTCACTTTAATATTATTTTTAAGTAATAATAATAATAATAATAATAATAATAATAATAATATAAAAATAATAACAATTTTATTAGTTAATTAGTGTAGTTTTATAAAATTCATTGGTTTGTTTGCTTTTTAGTTGATTTTTATTTTATTAGGCCTAAATTTTTTTTTGCTAATACATTTATTTTTAAATTTTAATTATTTATTCATATATTTGTAACAATACACCAATTTCTATGTTAAAATGTAAAAAAAAAGTTGAATTATAATTTTAAGTCGATATTTTTACAACCGTGCCACTGTGCGTCGCCGCGTAGCTGAGTATGACGTTCGTGGAATCTGTTCCTCGCATGCGATTCGACTCCAGTGCCGCGATTTGAAAGAATCGATTCTCCCGGTTCCTGGAGTCATTCGCGCACAACCCTAAATATTACTTTAATTTGTGTCTTGAAGAAACAGGACACTCCACGATCACGAAGACATTCAAAATGTCATTAAAATGGATTTCCTAATATGTTTAATACGGCTGTTGTTTTTTTTAATTATCAAACTCTACCAATAATTATGAAACAATCCAATACAGTGGTACCAATCAAAATGGGCACGGAGCAAGAGGCTTAAGCATTTTATATAAAAGATATACAAGAAGTTAAAATACTGTAAGATAGTAAAAATTATAAGAAGTCTATTTAAATTACAGAGTTTAAAAACTCAAACATAGCTTTAATCACTAGCGTTCAGATAACAAAACTTACATTAATCGAGGGAACGCATCAAATAGAGAGAACATCGATTCAGCTGAGGCAACTTCACCTATAGTCTTGATGTTTCCTAAAACTTTCTCATCCTCGGGTAAAAATCTGTTGGCAATGACTAAATAGGAAATTACATTTGCGACGGCCCGTGTGATTGTATCTCTAATATCGAACAGTCGCCCTTTCTGGTTCAGGAATTCTTCAGTAGCGATCTAATAAAGCAATTAGGTGATAACATGTTATAAAGTTATTTATATGGCTTATGTAAATAAATTAGCATTTCGTTTAATCAATTAATTATAAATTAATCTAATCTAACCTAGCCTAACCAGAAATATTGAATGTTGAGGAATTGGCCTTGGCTTAGTAAAGATAGAACTGGACGGCATGCATTTCAGTATGATGGCGATGCTAATTGCAGATTGGTTGCTGTTAGCTCAGCAAATGATGGGACCCCGCCTTATTAATTTCCTAATTGCTTCCGTAGAAGCAACGTGTAAAGGTGTTCGGATGTTTTTGATCAAAAAGTATACCACATCTGTTAAGGGTGTTCACAAAGTTCGTGCTTTTGCTTAGAAACAAAGAGAATAAAAATTGAAGTTTTGCAGCTGTATTAATCCATTTCTACGTTGATCGCGGTAAAATCACATTTTTTTCTCAGCTACGCACGATCTTTTTGATATCATCTTTGTACAGAAGAGATCCCTGTTGAAACATCTCCGCTGCGTCTACTTGTACGATAAATAAGTTCGGAGAACGTGTTGTTATCTGCAATCAGGCTTGGAAGAGAGGAGAACTATTTGACCGTAGCGAAGAGACACATGGCGAGACGTGGTCAAGAGGAAGAAATCCTTAGTGCACGGTTTTAACTAACAATGCGTATCAGTGAACGCGTTCGTCGGAAGCAGAAATGGCGTGAACGCGTGTATATCAAATTCTGTCAGATCCTGGGTCGCCTCCGTGATGCTGTCCGCCAGAAAGGCCTAGAACTCTGGAAAAGCAAGGATTGGGTACTGCAACGTGACAATGCTGCCGCATATCGGTCTTTCATGTGCAGGCTGCACTGGTCAAAGTGTGAACATCAACCCTTCCACACTCCCCCTACTAGGCTTGCCAACCCTCCCGGATTGCCCGGTAGTCTCCCGTCTCCCGGGCAACCCCTGCCCGGGAGGTAGAAATCTTTGGGAATTGCGTTTCAAAATTGAAAAGCGTGAAATAAATTTACATTTGATATACACTGGCTGGCCAAAAAAAGTCACGATATCATTTTACACATGCAAATTCTGAAATGGGAAAGAAAGCTGACGTAGTAGAAAATTTGCATGCTAGCGCACACGACTACATTTAAATAGCGCACACGACTACATTTTAAGACGTCTACATGTACCTTGTGTGCAACTAATCATTTGAAAGCAACCATGTCTGACGAAGTTACACGCGGTCGCGGAAAAGACGTTTCGGAGTTCAAGAAGGGCCAAATTATTGGACTGCAACAAGAGCAGAAATCCTGCAAGGAGATTGTTGAAACTACTAGCATCGGTTTGGTTGGTTTGGTTTATTTGGTATTAACGTTCTTTTCAACTGCTATAGCCATTTCAGGGCGGCGTTATAGGGGCCGCAAATTTTGCCTCGCAAGGGTTCTTTAACGTGCAGCCGGCAAACGACTACACGGGACCAACGGCTTTACTTCCCTTCCGAAGGAAGTGCGTGATCTCAGGATTTTCCCCCTGAAAAAATCCTCGTCGTCCTCGGCCGAGATCGAACCCGCGTCCTCGGGCATCAGAGGCGATCACGCAGCCACTGAGCCACCGAGGTACTGGCATCGGAATGTGAACCATCCAGCGTATTATTAAATCATGGAAAGAGATGAGCGAACAAACATCCTCGCGGAATTGTGTGGTCGAAAAACGATTCTCAACAATCGTGATCGCAGATCATTAAAACGATTGGTGAAATGTAATCGTATAAAAAAACATCCCAGAACTTACAGAAAACTTCAATATAGAATTCAAAACCATTTCCACCCGGAAAATGAGACGAGAACTACGGGGACTAGGCTTAAACAGTTGTGACAAGAAAACCTTTAGTTATTGCGACTAATCGGAAAAAGAGATCCAATTTCCAAAGAAGTAAAAAAATTGGACCCCTCAGCAATTGCGGAAGATTATGTGGTCCGATGAAAGCCGATTAACTCTCTTCCAACGTGGTGGCCGCATCAGAGTTCGAAGGGAAGCGCATGAAACAATGGATCCGTCATTCACCGTACCCACCGTTCAAGCATCTGGAGGAAGTGTTATTACGTTATGGGGTTGCTTCTGCTAGGCTCAGCAACATTGTGCAGCAATAAAATGAAATCTCCAGAGTATCTGAGCTTATTGAGTGATCATCTTCTACCCTCAATGCAGTACTTCTTTCCCGAAGGTTATGACAGTGAAACTTATAATATTGATTTTAAATCTCTACAATAAAGCATTGGTGTTTACGTAGTAGTCGACTGGTAACCGTTTTACTCCTCGCTACAATGATAAAAAGGTTATTGTAATCTTTGGAAATTGTAAACGATATCTTGCAGCTAGTATTTTTAGAACTTACCTTTAAAACATCTTGGATTCTCGCTTTTTCCAATCACTAGTAACCCTTCTTTATCACCAGCCATTATTTGGACAGATCAAGACTGTCACACGATCCTTGGACGTTTTGCAAACTTTTGCATCATCAAATTGCACCATCAAGTCTCGACGAGAATGTTTTCAGGGAAAAAATCCTGAGATCACGCAATTCCTTCGGAAGTGAAGTAAAGCCGGTGGTCCCGTGTAGTCCTTTTCCACCTGCACGTTGAAAAACCCTTGCGAGGTAAAATTTGCGGCCCTTATAACGCCGTTATTGTCAGGTAACACGATGATAAAGTCCGGTCTCATCTGCATTGTATACATTCTCTGGAGAAAATTCTGAACAAATTTGGGGCCATTCATTAATTAACCAATTTCTTGCAGCTGAAACATTTGCTTCCTTCTGTTCGCCGTATGTGCGTTTGTAAACGATATTCTCACGTTTTGCACGACAGCAGCCTTACAGTGCTCAAGCTTTACCCATGCGCAATAGAAATTCTTTGTCCTTTCTGTGAGCAGTGTCTGTCTTCGTAGTACTTCCAAATACAGTTTTCTTTTTCTATTTTCAAAAGGTGAAGGAAATGGATGAAAGTTGACGCTTTATCCAAGGAAACATGACTAAGTTTTTCTTTTTTCTAGTATTTGAATTGTATCTATGAGTTACAATTTGACAATTAAACGTATTTCAAATGTAATAGCAGAACAGCATGCGCTACTCCTCCATTTGAAATTCTGCCCACAATCATGTCATTAACTGCACACGGCGCATGCGTTGCGCGTGGGCCGTCTGCTCTGAGGAGTGAGTTAGACAGGGAAGCCGCAGATCGCGATACCTCCTATTGCACTTTGGATTTAATTTATTTATGTGACTTTATATTGATTGCAATAAGATTCTTCATTAGCTCACTGCAAGATGTAGTACCTACTTTAAGTAATATTAAATATAATTTAACAAATTAAAGATGTTTAGATTCCCTCTCTGTTTACGGAGATATCTAAAATAAGAATAAGTTTACCCGTAACAGTTTTCCGTTTTTCGTTTATTTATATGGTATGCAAAGGTAGATCCTGGACATGTGAGTTACTAAATGTATTTCTTTTCGTATAGTGTTTAATGTAGCGTATTGCCTCTACTCAGTTGCGGCGGGCACAACACCGTATTTTTGCAGTGCTTCTTTTGCGCGTTGGTTACATGGCGTGTTCGACAACCTTGATATTGTGGGTTCGAATCCTTTAGAATGGACAGAAACAACTTTGTTTACCGTCTTCGTTTTGCCTTGACAAGCTCGGCGAAGACGGGAAGGTACGATTTTTATCATATATGTCCGTCTTCGCTGAGCTTAAATATTTACGTGACGAATTTGAAGATCGTAAGCATAAAACTGGTGTATGTAACATATACGTTTGGTATGAGCATTGTTCTTCGACTGCACAGAAATATGTCACCCTTGCGTTCCGTACGGAAACATAGGCACATAGTGCAGAGGATCATACCATGGATGATTTTCTGAAATCCGACGATCTCTACTTTCTGTGCGCTGGCGCTAAATAATATCACCATATGCACTGACTCCCTTCCAGGTAAAAAACCACAGCAACGTCCGAAGTTGTGGGTAAATTGGAGAGTCGACGGTCATTAGGTTTAACGTTTAGGGTATTATACAATACAATAGCCAATTCCGAATAATCAGGTTCAATACAAGCTACAATACTCAGCGGGGATAACGCAAGCAATTCGCTTTACTATCGCTGCAGGCGACTGATCATTTTGTTCAAATGTCGACAATTTGCCGTTCGCCCAGCTTATGCAATGACAATTAACAGATCCCAGGATCAAACCTTAAAAACTATTGGTATATATCTAGAGTAGATAAATACTGATACCCCGCCTTTGTTTTGTCTTGAAAAGCTCGGCGAAGACGGGCATCTTAGCTAGTAATACAAATATTGCTGTAAATTAAGAAAGAACAAAGGCGAAATGTTATCGAGGTTACATGGATGCATGGGCGTAGCCAGGATTTATATTAGTCAAATAAAGTCCATTATCAAGGCAAGTCAAATTTATATGTAAGAAAATTATGTAGAAAAGTGTACCAAATTCCAGCTCTTTGCAATACTATAGAGCCAATACTAATATTCCAAAGTTTCACCGTGTACGTCTCATTTGCAACGTCTTATTTTCTATGTAATTACTTAGAGTGTTCTCCTTTTTAATATCAGATCAATAAATTAAAATATACAATATAAAATAATAAAAAAATAAAGAATAAATCAAATCACGAATTTTGTATATTTTAATTTATTGAATTGATATTAAAAAGAAGAACACTAAAATATTAATTTAATACTAAATACTCTTTTTCAATTAATAATATTTCTATGTAAATTAGCTTGATTTAAGAGGGGCAATGGATTCATTGACGATTATTCTTAGTTAGAGCCAATGATTGTTCTTGGTGAAAGCCACTGAATGCGCGGTCTTCGTTATCAAATTCAACGTTCCCATCGAGAACACGTATTGTGCTGTTTTACTATTATGATTTGTCTTCAGTCGGAATGAATCTCACCAAGTAAATACTTTATCATCCTTTCAGTATGAAAACAATTTGCCAGAATCACAATACTGCATTATTTCAGAAAATTATTGGAAGAAAGAAATTATTAAAATACAACCCGCCTGGATTATGACTAAAGAGAAACTAAAATTCAGTTGGGCCAACCCGCAATTCCACAATGTTGGCCCAACTGACATTTTCACCGAAAACTCCTGTTAGACCATCATCAAGAACAGCTCTTCCCATCGTTGGGGAGTTGGGCGAACTCTTCAGCCAAGATGTACTGTCGGCCAACGGAGAGAGATTACCAAAGCATAACGTTGAGCTAACTAAAAGAAAGCTACTTGGACATTATTTATACTCAGTTACTATAAATAGAAAGTAATTATTGACTTTGGCTTCTTCTTGCGCTCGTTCTTCTATTTGTCGTTTGCCAAATCCGAAATCCCGTAATGAGCTCAATAAAAATCGTCTCTGTTTCTTCGCAATCTCTCCATCCGTGACAAAGACACCTGTGAAAATCATAAATGTACTATTATGCGAAATTTCAAAAAATAATAGAATTTTTATTTATAAAATATTTCTTTCATTTTTGCAATAACGTTCAGTTTCTCACTTATATAGTCTCCTAAAAATGCAGCCCCACCATTGTTAGGCTTTCCAGAAAATATATCACCTTTTTTAACAAAGGCTTCCTTTATGGTATCGTAACTATTTAATATAACTGCCAATCTGAAAGAAACGAAGAGAGTTAATTTTTTAACATAAAGAACCTTGAGTTATTTTAAAAATTATCGTTTTCTTATATGAGAGAAGATTATCAAGGACAGTTTTCAGTGTAATGAGTATCAAACGACGCCTTTCATGGCAGAGTACGTTGCGGGTGAAAACAGACTTCAAGTAGGGTGACAATTTATTAACAAAGTCCAAAGAATTCGAAATGCGCCTAAAGCGTATGAAATGTGACTTTGGGTAGCCCTAATGAAGATAATTTTTTTAGAATATCTCAATAAGATTCTTGGTAAATTTAGATGCAGATTTTGAACAAATGAGATGAAGTTTTTTCGTAGCTATTCTGAAGATAACCCCAAAACTAGCAGAACCGCGCACCATCTCAAAATCAATTTCTGGAAAAAAACCTCACTGATTGTTTATTCAAATGAAAAGCCTCTCGCTAATGTTGTAAAAGAAATACATAATTTACAGTATGTAACAAAAGTATAAACTCAGTATAAATTCTTAGATAATATAAATAATAAACATAGGAGAATTTTAATCTGAAGACAGAACATTTAATTAGCAAACTTGAAATGTTCAAAACATTAAAGCACAGTATTTTGTGTTCATTGAACTTTTAAAACAAATAAAATGAAAAAAAACACAAAGATTTGCTGTAACAAAATATAAACTCAGGATGAGAAATTGAGTAGATCATTATGCAAATAATGGGCTATTCCACTTTATTTTGGTATAAAGGAGCAACATATTTCACACAACTCACACTGCCAAATAAATTTTTCTACAATGACACGTGGAAAAACATGTCTGAAGAAGAAATTCGTAAAATTTATTTTTTCCATGGGAAAGGAAAATCAACAAGAGAAATATCTGCTGCTATTGGGTGTTCTCAAACAGCTGTACAAAATGTACTATCCAGAAACAACAGTTATGCAAAATCTAAGAGTTCTGGTCGACCAAAGAAGCTGACTGCCAGAGATAAGCGAATTATTGCAACCTCTGCAGCAAAAAGAATGATGTCAACAAGAGAAATAGCAAGAACATTACCAACTACTGTCTCTCACCAAACAGTGTGGAGAAGTCTGAAATCAAATGCATACCTGAAGTACAGTCATGGACAAAAAAAACGCTCCCTCACTCCGCGTTGCTATATTTTTAAATAAGCGTTTAAAATAGGATGGTATAATTTTATTGGTTAAAAATTTAGATTATTTTCTGATTCAACCAAACGATATCAGAAACTTCGTGGCAAAATATTAAACGCTCATTTAAAAATATAACAGTACAGAGTGAGGGAGCGTTTTTTTTGTCCATGACTGTACATGAAACTGAAGGCAAAACCAAAGCTGACAGAAACGCATCGAGCAGCAAGATTGAATTGGGCCAAAAAACACGTCAGTCGGCAGGAAGAATGGAAGGAAGTTGTTTTTTCGGATGAAAAAAAATTTAATTTGGAAGGTCCTGATGGGTATTCTTCATACTGTTTCGACTTGCGCAAAGAACCTAATTTCAGATACAGTAGGCAACAAGGCGGTCGGTCAACAATGATCTGGGCAGCTTTCGGGTTTGATGGAAAAACGGACATTGTATTTGTGGACGGTAAAATGAATTCCACTAAATACCAACAACAGCTCTACGACTACTTAATTCCATTTGGGCTACTCATCGGAGGACATAACTGGAAGTTCCAGCAAGATAATGCATTAATCCATGCATACAAATCAACAAGAACATGGTTCAACAAGGAGCAGTTCGTGGTGATGGATTGGCTCATCGCGAAAATGTATGGGGGATAATTGCAAGAATGGTGTATGCCTGTAACAAACAATATCACCATGTCAACGAGTTGAAAGTCGCAATTTATGATGCATGGGACAAACTTTTTACACAAGAACTTCAGAAATTGGTCAATTCGATGCACATCAGAGTAATTGATGTTATTGAAAACAAAGGAGGACCCATTAAGTATTAACTTGTTATTATTAGACATGATGACAATTTGACACAGACTCTGAGTTTATATTTTGTTACAGCAAATCGTTGTGTTTTTTTCATTTTATTTGTTTTAAAAATTCAATGAACACAAAATACTCTGCTTTAATGTTTTGAACATTTCAAGTTTGCTAATTGAATGTTCTGTTTTCAGATTAAAATTCTCCTATGTTTATTATTTATATTATCTAAGAATTTATACTGAGTTTATACTTTTATTACTTACTGTATCTGCTGAATTAGACATTTACTGGTCTCAGACTTCTGTTTGAATCCCTGCTCAACAGGAATGTGGGATCTCATTAGCACGGCCGGCCACATTACCATATGTTAATACAGGGTGATCCAAAAAACTTTAAAACTGCACACAAATGCAGATAAAGGATTCTGTTTGCATAGAAACGATTGAAATGAAGTCGGATTTTTTTTCAGAAAAAACTATTAATGCTAGAGTTGTTCGTTTTTTTAACCAACAGATAGCGCTTTCAGATTACAGACATCAGTTTATGCACATATTTAGACGGTATAAAAAAGAGCAGCACTCGTTGTAAACGCTATTTCGGAAGCAGATAGTGATAGTCTTCCCGTCCCACCGTGCATAAATTGATGTCTGTAATCTGACAACGGCATCTGTTGGTCAAAAAACGAACAATTTTAGCATTAATTTTTTTTCCTGGAAAAAAATAGGACTTCATTTCAATCGTTTCTGCGCAAACAGAATCGTTTTATCTGCATTCGTGTGCGAATTATTGAGTGTTAAATTTTTTCCTGACTTGTGGATCAACCTGTAGATAATCGAATTGTTAGTCGGAGGGACTGAATTTGCTATTCGATCATCCAAACGTCCATAGCCTTTAGGGGTTGAATGCGACACCTTGCTTGTCGAAAGCACTTGCTCTAACCCCCCACCAGGCCAGATTTGAAAGCAAGCTGAATTGACTTAGCCTAAAGAACGAATCTCTCACAATTCCATTAATGAAATATTCTAATAAAATATATCTTCAAAAGATAATATTCTTGTTAAATTTAACTCTAACTTTGAAATTATTCCAAAATCTATACAGGGTGAATACAAAAGTCTGAACCCCCCCTTTTATTTTTTGAACCAAAGCAGATATGTCAATTTTGATGAATCCAATGAATAGGAAGTTGTGGGTGGCCTATCCCATGGTGCACTTTTCATCATCCCAAATATGCAAATTAGGACACATTCTAAATTTATCTCAAAAACCGTAAGGGATAGAGAAAAAAACCCAATTGCAAACTTGTTCAGCATAAAAAAACAAACAAAACAAAAAAAATCATGTCACACTGCACAAGAAAAACTGAATATTGATATTTCCACCATGTAAAACATGCAAATCGAAAAAATTAACATTTATTACCATACTCACATTCACTTTGATGCGGAAAAGCAAATAAAAGGCATGTTTCAGCACACAGAAGACAGAACAATTCCAGGATGGCAAGCTATACTGTTCCGGAAATGGTCAACATGATCTTCTGCTTCGGAGAGGCAAGGAGAAACCTACATGCTGCAGTTAGGTTGTATCGAGACGGATGCCCTAACGAACGCCATCCATCTCGTCAAACAATGCGTCACATTATTCAAAGATTCGAGGCTGCAGGGAATGTTAATGCAGAACGAGGACGACCAAGGGCACAAGGCGACGAGGATACAACAACAGTAGTTCTGGCTGCAGTTGCTGCAAATCCCCACACAAGCAGCAGAGCAATTGCTGCAGATGTTGGGTGCCATCAGAGAACTGTTCTCAACATTCTACACGCACATCATTTTCACCCATACCATATTCATTGTCACCCGGAGTTACTGCCATTGGATTATGTTGCTAGGGCCGCCTTCTGCAACTGCTTATTTACCTGCCTGGATGACAATCCAAACTTCATTCATGAGGTGTTGTGGACAGATGAAGCCCAGTTTACCAGGGATGGAGTTATCAACAGGCACAACCATCATCATTGGGCAGACGAAAACCCACGATATCTGCGAGAAGCAACTCATCAAGTGAACTGGAGAATCAATGTGTGGTGTAGATTGTACAATGACACTGACTGCAAAATGCTACCGGGCTGAAATTCTCAACGTGGTAGTCACAGACTTCATTGACAATTTGCGATTGGCCTCGTATCAGCGCACGTGTTTTCAGCATGATGGAGCTCCTCCACATTACGGGTTGGTCGTTCGCGAGAGTCTAAGTGAGATGTTTGGACAACAATGGATTGGCCGAGGAGGACCAGTTCGTTGGCCACTCCGCTCCCCTGATTTTACACCACTTGACTTTTTCTTGTGGTGATACCTAAAGGACAAGATTTTTGCTACGCAGCCCACCTCACTGGAGGATCTGGTTCAAACGAATCCAGGAAGCGTGCCGAGGAGTGACACCAGCCATGCTTGCCGATGTTTTGGCGTCAGTTAGGTTCCGTGCCCAATTGTGTTATGGTGCCCACGGTCGTCACATCGAGCATTTTGTTGATTAACTTTTTTTATTAAAAACTGTTTGAAGTAACTTGTTTGTGCAGTGTGACTGTTTGTAAGCTATAAACAGTTCACCACGTGATTGTGGGTGATTGGTTGGTCCGATTTGGATGATTTTTTTTTGTTGGTTTTTTTATGCTGAACAAGTTTGCGATTGGGTTTTTTTCTTTATCCCTTACGGTTTTTTAGATAAATTTGAATGTGTCCTAATTTGCATATTTGGGGTGATGAAAAGTGCACCATGGGATAGGCCACCCACAACTTCCTATTCATTGGATTCATCAAAATTGACATACCTGCTGCTTCGGTTCAAAAAATAAAAGAGGGGTTCAGACTTTTGTATTCACCCTGTATATTAAGATGTTCTCGCTTTCTTAAAAAAACAAGCATTAACAAATACTGTAGAGAAACTGTGATATGATAAATTCGAGAAAAACAACAATAACTCTAGATTATATTATGTATAGAATACTCAAGAATAAACATTTCGACCATTTTGTGGTCAAAGATAAGAAGGAGGGCATTTAAACATATTCAAGGTCGTTTAAAAAACAGGTATTCGTTTGCAATATTAACATTCAATCTAACAATTTTTAAATTAGTTTTCAACGAACCAGAAAACGAAAATCGAAATACCTCTTAGTCCACAAAAATATGAACAAACGAACCCTAGAAAAGCTTTTTTCGTTCACACTTCTGATCTTCATTAGTAGGAACCTAAAAATCGAAACAAGTGTGATCGAAAAAAGCTTTTCTGGGGTTTGTTGTTCATTTTATTGTGGACTAAGAGGTATTTTGATTTTCGTTCTATGGTTCTTTGTTTATTCAGTTTTTTCTTACTTTTTACGTTAGTTTTCATATTTATAAAACACCAGTTAATAAAATTTTATTTTTTATTACTCTCAAATAGAAATAAAAATACATGTAAAATTAAAAATTGAAAATTAAAAAATCAACAAAGCGAAGCAATCAAGAGCTACAAATATTAATTTTAACCATAATCAGGCGATTCTACTTTTGATTGCTAATTGAAATAATTTTGAATCTTTTCTTAGCCGACAATCCCAAGGAAGAAACACACCTTGCAGCTTGCGGCACCTGTGACGCTGTTTACCGAGGTCAGTCCAAACGCTCCTCGAAGTGAGGATGAAGAAATTCATCGCCCATATAATGTAAGGTAGATTGGAAAGGACACAATTGCTAAGCAAGTTTTGGAATCTCAAAAACCAAATCTCGAAAGAAGAATGTATATACAAAGAAATTGATTTGAAGATTATACTATAATTCTTTTCTTGACGTCTATGTAACGGTGGAATTCAAAAAAATTAAACAAATTACTGTTATAAACCTTGACCATTAGGCGATTCAATATAGTTCCAGTTAGCTATCAATCGACGATATTGACAATCAAACAGTAGAATGTATATGGGTCATTCCACGTCAGTTCAGGCAAGCATTGGCATTGACCTCTCGGATTTTAATGAAATTTGGTGTATACACTGGCCTCAGGGAATTTGTAATGCATTCCAAATATTATTAATTTTTATAGATTTTTATGGAAGTTCCGGACATTTAAAATTTTCTAAATTTGAGTGAGAGCCTTATATATGAAGAACTACAAATCTGACAATATGCGTCATTCCGAAGTCACTATGGATGGCTAGTTCTTCGCAGTGTTCCTGTCTAGTAGGCACGTATTCTCAGGGTGACTTTCTGAACGATTGAATCTCCCTCCATCTAATTCTGCAAATGGTCGTCGACGTTGGCATGCTGTAGAGCAGGATGGTCTGAAAAATCCTCTTGTACAGGTGTTGCTGATGCCAAAGGATGTCAATAGTCCTCTTGCGGCTTATCGGAGCTTTTTCTTTTTTGCTTTAATCATTGCATGCGCTGAATGATATTTCCAGAAAAGCTACAAATCTATAATTACACCAAGATATTCGTGGCTATTGACCCAGTCTGGCTTCTTGTCGCATAAACCGAGCAAGTTCGAGGAGACTTACACTTCTTGTTTACACTCATCGGCGTTCAAATTCAGTCTCCAATTGTTAAATCAGGGTTATTTGTAGATGAATTATAACATGGGCAGAGTGGCGTTCCCATGTCATCACAGTAGTATTATCTGCAAAAAGTGTAATTTGCATTGACAGGGCTTAGAAAAACATTGCACAAAACAGTTGAATAGTCTGGGGCCAAGGACTGAGCTTTGCGAAATACCGGCTTTCATATCATTGTGTGAGCAAACTTACAAACTTTGGATTGGTAATAAATGTTGTTAAGGAAGAAATGCACTATCTAGGCCAAGTCCGAGAGAGTATCGTCTCTGATCATCTTGTAGATAACCCCTTCATGCCAATCTTGGTCGAAGGCTTTGATGACATATAGAAATATAATGCCGCAATATACATATAGGAAGTTGCCCAAATTTTCGACGAGTCTCCAAACTTGCATCTAGCAGGAATTATTGATATGAAAACCAAACGGCTAGTTCCTGGCATTGCAATGATCCTGAAACCTAGTCAACATTTCTTCTCTACAGCTTTGGATATAGATGAAAGCAAGCTTATAGGCCTGTAGGATCGCCGAATCTTCCCAAGCTTGGAGTGAGAGATTTCTTCCAAGCAGTTAGAAAATAAGAAACTTCCAGCAATCATTAATAATCTTGGTAAGGTCATAAATCAGATTCTTCGAAAGGTTATTCACAGCACTATTGCTCACTTGGTCTCTATCTGGGATCTACTTTTCTTCATCAGCTTCCTAATTAGGCTGCTGATTTCTCCAACTTCGATATTGATCTTCATTAATTATTCGGCGCTTCATGGTGGTTCATAAGACCATCTTTCCTTCTCGAGATTATTGGTCTTAGGTGTGAAAAATTGTTACGTAAGAGAATCCGCAATATGATGTGATTTCTTCAGATTAACGAGCACATAAACACTTGTTGGAGAAAAAAGTGGTGAAAGTTTGTCATTCAGATGGAGTTATGGCGAGTCTTCAAGCTTTTTAACTTTATTACTCCATCTTTTATTACGAAGAGTTTTTATCTCCTCATGGACTCTTCGCACTAGTACTTACAAGGAAACCATTCCAAACCGTATCTCATATTTTCAAGTCCAAATGAAATATTTTATTCACCTAAAGCTAATGACTGCCCTTAGCAAATAAGAAATCACATTTTTTGTTTGCGCCAGAAAATAAAACAAACTTTTTGCTTGCGCGCAAGCATTCTTCAGTATCGGTGGCAATGCGCGTTGGCGGTAACGCTTCGCTCAGCCCCGGAAAATTTACGAAGTTTACCGAAGCAAAATGTTACGGCGCTTCCTTGCAAACGTCATTCTTAAATTAATAAAATATATAATATGAAATTAAGAAATTGATTATAATTGCTAAACATTTTTTTTTACTGGACGATAATTATCTAATTTTAATAATCTATTTTTAAAAGATAAAAGTTTTAGAAGCTTGAGAATTCATTCAATGGATTGTCGTCTACTGCTCCTTCATAGGAAGTAGTGTCATTGCTTTCATGTGAAGTGTATTCGTGCGCCTTGTTGAGTAGTGAAGAAGTACTGCGCCTTCGAGAATCGGGCTTGAAATCGCGTGTCGAGGCATTTTCAACTTTTGACCGATAGTTGTTTATCTCTATGACTAGTTTGGCGCTATTCAGGGATAAAGAAATACATGATACTCTCGTCCTCATGTTACTTTATCCGGCTTAAAATTTTCCCTTGAATCCTCAATTGGATTTTCCTGATGATTCCCCTCTAGCATTAAAAATTTGTACTTCCGCTGATACGAAGTCAAGCACTGAAATGATACGCGATTTGGAGGCCTAATATCTCAAAGGCCACGCATGAAGGAAAGAAGTTCCGTCAAGTTCACCTATGGGCGTTATAATGGAATCTTCATATGGCTACGTCCGCGCAAACAAAAAGGTTCTTTCGTTTTCGCGGTTGATTTTGAAAGAAACAAAATATTACAATTTCTTCTTTTGCAAGCATCAATAGTTTATTTAGGTAAATAAAATATTTCAATTTGTTTTGAAACTATGATATACAGGTTCGGATGGTTCCCTTGCTAGTCTTTAACTAAGGTTCTTGATACCATTCAAATATACTCCTCAGTAATCCTCAATTCAGTAATCCTCAATTTTTAACTGACTGGTTCACTTTGTTGTTTTTGTTTGTTTAAATCATCTGGTCGAAATGTGAATTCAAGAAGTTAGTATTACATGTGGACAAAAGATATAGTGTTATTGTTCTTGAAATACAAGCATGAATCGAAAAAAAATGAAAATCATTATATGTATATACCTTGTTCCGATTCTGATAGAAAATACGTCGCCATATTTCTTGCTCATTCTTAACAAGTCAACATGTGGCTTTTTGCTAAACAGAAAGAGATACCCAAATATTGGCATACCCCATGGACCAGGAGGAGTTCCTGCATAACTAATTTTTAAATAAATAAAATATAATAACGTAAGGAGGCATAATAAAATTAATGTTGCTAAACTGCCGTCGCAGAAAGTTCCAACTATATCCAAAATGGCCATTCTGTAAAAACAAAAAATAAAGGTGATAAGCATCTTATTATCTCTTTTTTTTAAAGAGCATATAAATTACAATTAAAAAGTAAAAATTTCTTCACAGCTGACAAAGAAACCTTGTTCTTTGCAAAAATTTCTCCACCATCCTCTTTGTTTTCTCCCGAAATCTTGTTTACCTGAAGTCATTCTTCAGGGAAGCAAAGTTGGTTTCTCGCCCCTCCCTTGTGATGACCCGCTTATTACCTAATGCAACTGGTGTTTATAAATACTGTTTTTTAATTGACGCAAAAGTCTGAAGAGCAGACGAAGTCTCCTTTTCACGTAATCGCCCAAAGAAATAAAGAAGTTCTCCCAGCCAAAACAAGGAGAGGGTAAATGAATCAGAACAAAATGTAATATGCGAAGTATTTTCAAGCAAAATGAGGATTTACATTTAATAGCTATTGAACAATAAAATATACAGGGTGTTAAAAAATTCGTTGGATAAACTTTATATATAGATTCTATAAATAAACACAATACATTTAATTTAGTACTATAGAAACTGTTCTGCTGGAACTAACGAATTCATCCGCATTTAAACCCTGAGAAAACTACCTATATAATATTTCATCAACGCAATAAAAAATTCGACTTGTACAACTTCTCTTTGGTATACCAGGTGGTTATAATTAAACTTCCCCTATAAACGGAATCCTACAGCGCAAACGGGTGAACGGAATGCAACGAAATTTTGTATATGGGCTATACACGAGAACCGCTCACGGAATTTCGAAAAAAATTTTTAGTTCCAAAATTTCCACCCGGAGGGCGCCTTTTCGGGAAAAACATGAAATTTAACACAATAAACGACCAAAACGGAATACAGAAACAATATTAATAATCCAGAACAAGAATGATGAGTAATAAAATGCAAAACCGGGAAAAGCTGTCAGTTGTAGGAGAAAAATGTAACATATCAAACTCAATGTAATGATGTATCTTGAATGACTATAACGAAAAATTAATGATTGTCAAAATTGGTTCAATGATACGTGCTATAATGGTACCGTCATGGTACCATCGAAAACTTTCTATGCTAAGATATGGCATGGAATTACTTAGGCCTTACATTATCAATAGCTATGCTTCAACAGTACATGCTTATGTAGAAACGCTTTAGGAATAGATTATGAAGAAATAATAAATGATTACACAGAATGCTTGAATAATTGACGCTCATATCATTAAGTATTCATGCTTACTAATTAATAGACTCTTATATGATCGAATATATGCAGAATTACTACACTCTCCGTTTAACCTTGCGGTACGTTTTATTCATTTTAAACTACACATTTCCGTTAGAACTATGCCTTGACTTAGCATCCAGAGATTTCCTTAACAAACTTATCTAACGGTAACAAGCAAAGGGCATCTTTAGCAGACAAATGATAGCGCTTTTTATCCTCGACTTCCTTAAATCCTATCGGTCTTGGGCATTTCGTTTCTTATTGTTGAAGTTTAAATCTTCTAATTAATTCATTAAATATATTCAGCGCGCGAACCCACCATTGTGCATTGTTTACGTTGTCCAATGAATAACTTATTAATTTTTTAATTTCAGTCGAGAAAATTTAATTTAAAAAGTTCATTTAAAAAGGAAAATACACCAATTGGTTTAAGCTTTAAAATAACTATAAATAGCTTTTAATCAGAGGTCAATCAAAGAGTCATCTGATGTCTATAAGATGAATGATAAATTTGAGTGTAACGATGAATCTATTATACAGTGTGTCCAAAAAGTCTGGTAACATGGAGAAATATCTCAAAGCCGCCAGGTAGGCGAGACCTGATAGTGTGGTTTATATGTAATAATGGGTTGGGGAATTCATTGCCGCACTCAAATTTGACTTTGACCCCCAAATTTAAGGTCATCCATTTGCTAACTCGAAAATATTAGAGATAAATTTCCAATTGTAGAGCAACACCACTTTAGTCTAAAAACAATTTTTAATCACACCCTTCTCCTTGAAAGATTTTGAGAAAATGGGCGAGAAAAAGTCAGGTTGGGCTGGCCAGGTTGGCTGAGATTTCTAACACATTTGAATTGCAGTGAAGCACCTCAGCCAACATGGCCAGCCCAACTGACCTTGCGTGACTCTTTCTCGCCCATTTTCTTAAAATCTTTCAAGGGGAAGGGTGTGATTAAAAATTGTTTTTAGACTAGCGTGGTGTTGATATACAGGATAGCAATCGGAAATTTTTCTCTTATCTTTAATAGTTTTCGAGTTGGCAAATGGATGACCTTAAATTTGGAGGTCAAAATCAAATTTGAGTACGGGAATGAATTCCCCACCCCTGTATTACCTACAAACCACACCCATTAAATCTCGCCTACCTGGCAGCTTTGAGATATCTGCCATGTTACCAGACTTTTTGGACACACTGTATACTGGCTGCTTATACAGGGCGAGGCATTTTTCTTGAGACAACTGAATATCTCGGAAACTATGCATTGTACGAAAAAATGTCCAAAATCAAAAGTGAATTAAGAGGGGGAAATTCATTAGTTTAAAAATTACCCCCCCCCCTTCCTCGTTGTGAGGGGGCTGCAGGGAGAGGGTAACTTTGAAATACTAAATAGGAATCCCTATTTTTAATGGTATATTCAGAATGTACACAATATTCGAGAAATATTTTATTCTTGGTGTTATTTTCAATTGATCCAACCGTTTAGGAGATAATAACCTTGAACATGTGGAACTTTTAAGGTTTTGAACCCAATTTATCGATGAAGACAAATAGATAGAGTGGGTCTTACAGACATTCCGATTATACTTTTTAATGGTCTTTAAGAATCCGAAGTCAGAATTTCAAAAATCCAATATTTTTCAATACACACGCACAGATTCTGTCTCCATAGGAGTGCTGCCCCCAAAAGTTTACTTCTGCACTCAAATAAACTCAGATTTTTTAAATTCTGACTTCGGATTCTTAAAGACCATCCACTCTCTATATCTTTGTCTTCATCGATAAAATTGGGTTCAAAACTTTAAGAATTCCACACCTTCACCAAAACGGTTGGATCAATTGAAAAAAAACACCAAGAATAAAACATTTCTCGAATATTGTGTACAATCTGAATATACCATTAAAATAGGGGTTCCTATTTAAGATTTCAAAGTTACCCCCTCCCCCCAGCCCCCCCTCACAAGGGGAGGGGTAATTTTTTTAACTATTGAATTTCCTCCGCGAACTAATTCACTTTTGATTTTGGACATTTTTTCGTAAAATGCTTAGTTTCCGAGATATTCAGTTGTCTCAAGATAAAGTTCTTACCCTGTATAATATACGACTCTAATTGCGACTCATCTGAGCGACTCAAGTATAATCCCTAATTGAAATGACTTATTAGTTAACTAAAAATCAATTATATTAATATCAGTTGCTTCAAAAACTATATTTACCTTCGTTAATGAGATGTTTTACCTCCAACCAACCAAGTGAAAATGGAATCGTCCGGGAAACTTAATGAACACTAACAATCCAAAAATATTTCTTTTTCCCCTGTCAATCAATTTTGGTTAAAACCGTGAAGGCTGCAACAAAAACAACAACAAGAAACAAATAATCTGTTTCCCTCTGACCAAGGTTCTGAATTTTGAAGTCCACTAATTTATTTTGTATCTATATTGGATACTATAGAACACAAAGAGCAAATTACATAACAAACTTTCTTTTTCTTTTCTTTTCATTCTTACTATTTATCATCACGAAAGGGAAAAGTACACCAGTAAAAATATACAAAACGAAAAAAAGAATTTTAAATAGACTGATTCATTTTTTTTTTTTAATTTCGATAAAAATAATTTTCGAGATTTCGTTTCTGAACTTTAAGCAAAGTGTTTTTTATTTACATGTTTGCCTTTCAATTAAAAAAATTACATGCGATCTTTATATAACATGAAATCGGATTCGGGTGCGATATTGAATCAGCGTGAGTTAGGAAATGCAAAGATAAGAGAAGAGAAATTGAAGTGAGTTATGTAAATATGAGACATCGAGTTACCAATAAAGTAATTGAAAAATTTATGTGAAAAATATTAATAACAGCATTTGAAGCAGCACTTTTAAGAAATAAATGGAAGATCATTAATGAAACTTCGAACTTTAATGCGTATTTATCACAAATTTGATAAATCTTTCATATAAAAATCAAAAGAAAACACTTGTAAAAATAAAACACGAACTGAGTCACTCATAATTTTCCTTACATGTGGAATATTGTATCTTAATCTTAAGAAAGTTGTTTACATGAAAATTCTTATAAATTGAAAAAAAAATTTTTCATCACAGATTCATGAGAGACGGCTTAATTCGAGGTACAGTTGGTCCCCATTTTACATAAAAAATTTTTAATCTGTTTATTATCATTTTATTTTTTCTCATTTCCTAATCCTCCCCTTTTTCCTTATGTAATCCCGTAATCACATGTCCTTTAATAATTATACTCGGATGATACTCTAATCATGTGGAAGCATAAAACAGATACGCAGAACTTATCTTTTATTAATTTCTTCCCATTTACCTGTATTTAACAAATTTGTCTCCTATACGCTTGTTGAATAGGAGAGAGTTAGGGGAGTTCGAATTCAGTAAGAGATTACGGAACGCTTCCTTTAAAAAAGAAACTGTCTGTATTCAGCTTTTCTACCTGATTAACGTAGGACGATTACATTTATTAAATTGGAGAATTCCATCTAACATGTTTTTGGAAAAAATATTTTTAATAGAGTTGCTAAAAACATTTTCAATAAGATCCTTTTTGTTTTTACAATATTTCTGTTGAAATTTTTCATTCAAGTAAAATCCACGATTTTTAATTTCTGGAAACGATAGACAAGCGGGCAGATTTGAGTTTACGGGTAGGGAGTCCAGGTATGGCTTCCAAATCTGTATCTGTTGGCAGAAGCGTTAATTTTTGTAAGAATGAAGTGAGGAAGATGAACATTTCCATTCTCGCTAAAGACTCTCCCAAACAACTCCTTTTACCTGAAAAATAATAAGAAACACTTATTTTTAAATTATTAAATATAATAATAATAAACTTATATAATATTAAGAAAAATAATACGATATTACATACAACCCTCTGTTAAAAAAACTAAAAATAAGCACGTTTATCATAGTTATGAATGTAGACAAAAATTTTTAATTTTATGATTCTAAATTATCATAAAATACCGTAGTTTGAAAGAACTCAAATTTTAAATACACCAATAATTGTACAAATTACAAATTTATGTTCACTCTTGAATTTATTTGGTTGTTTTTTCTTTCCTTTTTTTTCTTATCGACGGGGTGGGGGGGCAGATGGAGGGCAAATCCAATAAACATTAACGCAAGAATGTCGGTAAATATACAAGTAAAGCTGTACTATTTTACACAAACAAGAAAAAATTCTTTGTTGTAATGAAAATAACTTTTCTTCCCTGAAGAGAGCTACTTCTCGTGTTAAAATGCAGGATCTCTTTGGCTGTAGTGGCACTGGCTACTACTGCGCGTCTGGGAGGACCATTCTACATAAATGCCACCTGCGCGTATCCACGCCTGCACATATCCTATCATATTGGTGATTGCACTGCCAAGATGCACAGGTATTGACGATTCGAGCATCCCGCTTTGTGCAGTCTGATCACACGACTCCTTTTAGTGAGTGTGTCTCAATATTTTTGGAGCACGACACCGTGGCATCTACCTCGTAACACGCAGGATTCTGACCTTCCGTTAGCGCACCCAATAAGAACAGGGCTGCCGAACTTAAAAAAATCTCTTATTAAGATTAGATTAGGTTAAAGTAAGTTAAATTGAATATGGTCAGGTTCTTTAGTTTGATGTCTAATGTTCACTGGGTGTTTAATGAGATAGACTGACTATACAGGGTGGGTACAAAAATGAGCCCCCCCCCCTCCCCTTTTATTTTCGTAACCGAAGCAGATATGTCAGTTTTATGAATCCAATGAATAGGAAGTTGTGGGTGACCGATCCCATGATGCACTTTTCATCATCCCACATATGCAAATTAGGACACGTTCAAATCCTATCTTAAAAACCGTAGCAGATACACGAAAAATTCCAATTGAAGACCTGTTCAGCATTGAATTCCTAACAAGACAAAAAAAAAATCCAAAATCTGATGAACGGTTCATCAACTATTACAATTAATTGTAATTTACAAGCAGCCACAGTGCATAAACAATTTTACTCCAAAGTTAATCATAATTGCTTTTCCTTTGCCTTTTACACACACCGGCCAATGAATTAGAAACCTTCGTTCAATATGTTATTGACCCTCCTTTGGCTATTAATTACAGAACATACGCCGTTTGGCATGGACTCTACAAGGTGTTGCAATGCAGGTAAGGTAATTGCAGACCATGCATTCGTCAGAGAGACCTTCACGTCCTGCAGAGTAGACAGAAACGGACGTCTTTGACGAATGTCTCTTTCCAACATGTCCCAAACATTCTCGATCGGATTCAAATCCAGACTTTGCACTGGCCACGGCAGATGTTGCAACTCGGTGTCATGTTCAGAAAACCACTCTTGCCCGATGGACAGTAGCATTGTCGTCCATAAAGAATCCGTCACCATTTGGTTACAAATGCACCATTGCAGGATGGATTTGATCTGCAACAATGTTCAGGTAGTCTTTGGCTTTCACCCGACTGTCAAGGAATATCAGGGGACCCTTGCCATACCAATAAGCCATGGCCCATACCATGACACTTTCTCCTGTAGCTTGAATTGTGTTCACAACACATGAGGGGTCCATCGCTTCATGGGGCTGCCGCCAAATTCTCTGCCGACCACATCACCTTTTTCCAGTCGTATAGTGTCCAGTCACACCGTTCCTTACACCACTGCAGGCGAACTTTCCGGTTGGTGCTGACATCAGGGGCTTCCTCAGTTGCATGCGACTTCCCATCCCTGTTCGCTTTAACTCTCGGCGTATTGTTCTGGAGGAGATGGGTTGCGATGATCCTTCATTGAAGTCTGCCGTCAGTTGCTCCACAGTAGAACTTCGGTTTTGCCGCACAATCCATCTCAGACGACGTTGGTCCCTGTCTGTGTTGGTTGTTTTTGATCCACAATTCTGCTGTTTCGACAACTCTTGTGGATTCCGTTTCCACGCAATGCACACCTTGGAGACCTGACCTTTTGAGATACCGATCAGTTGTATTGTCCTGGAAATCGTAGCTCCAGCTAGACAGGCTCCCACAATAACTACTTTTTGGAAATCAGACAGGTCTGCTGTTTTCCCCAACTTGAGCAGCTGCAGCTTGTTCCTACCCTGTACCTGCAGCTTAGAATGACCATGTACCTCACATGATTGCATTCATTTGGATATCACAATCGTTTCTGACCTGTGACCCCGCTTTACATATCATTATTGTAATTCATCAAGGGTTTCTAATTCATTGGCTTTTCAGTGTGTGTATTTGCTTTTCCTCATGAAAGTGAATGTTATTATAATTTCTGGTAATTTCCTGATTTGCATGTTGAACATTTAAATGTCTTTATGAAGTGCATAGGGAGGTAACTAATAAATTCAACATGTGATTCTTGCTGATCCGTTCATCGGTTTTTGGAAATTTTTTTTGTTTTGTTCGGAATTCCATGCTGAACAAGTCTACAATTGGAATTTTTCGTGTATTTGTTACGGTTTTCAAGATAGGATTTGAATGTGTCATAATTTACATATTTGGGATGATGAAAAGTGCACCATGGGCTAGGTCACCCACAACTTCCTATTCATTGGATTCATCAAAATTGACATATTTACTTCGGTTAAGAAAATAAAAAGGGGGGGGGTCATTTTTGTATCCACCTTGTATACATAAGGAAACTCTATTAGGTATAGGCTCCAATCGCCCTCCATATTACAGTGACATTTCGGCGATGCTATATTAATCACTTGTATGGGACCGGTACAGCATATGATTATGCTGCCTGCTACTGAATGTAGCAATTTCCATATCCCACAGTGAATAATAGAATAAGCAAAAAAATCTTATGTTCATTGCTTCATTTGGTGATCTTTTTATGGTCTCGTGTGTCTAAATGCTTATGTAATTTTAGATTGTTTAAATAGAGACGAATGAATGTAGATGTTCATGAATGGAGATAACTAAACTTAACAAATGAAAATGAACTGGGCGAGCCACAGACGTTCTGAATTACAAAGTCAGAAAAAAAATTTCATTCTACCATTGATCATATCTGATTTACCTTCATTTTAATTTATACACGTAGTGTGTTTAATGTGTCGTTATCAAGTAATAATTACCTGTATTATACTAACAAGGGAACTATTCGAACCTGTGTAGGGAACTCTATGTTTGTGCACAAGCACACTTTGGAAGCGATGGCGTTGCGCGTTGTCGGTGGTGGTAACAGAAATGAGGGGGGGGGGGGGGCAAAACCGGCGGCAAAGTGGAATCAAAGCTGTTAACGACGGTCGCCAAAGAATTGCAGTTACAGCAGTGTTATTAAGCAAGAAACCTTAATTTTCCTGTACATTTATTCGTCTCGAAAAACTTTATTAGATGAGGTAAGCATCTAAAATTATAAAGCACCGCGATACATGCAGCAGCGTATATCCGCTGGCCCCATTAGATCACTCGACAACCTTACCTTCGTTTCACTCGTGAATATATGACTTCAGTCACGGAAAATTTACGAAGATTACCGAAAAGCCGACTGTCCTGTTTGTAAAGCTGGCTTTGCGCTCATGTTCAGCTCAAGTGAAAGACCACAAAGTCAGTCACTTCACTGTGTGGAAAACCAATACCTTCAGCTTAGGATTTAGCTTTATTTCTTGTGTACACTCGAGTGTCCAACGAACATAATCTTATGTAGCATTGTGAAGTTCAATGATAATATTTGTAATTTCTATAAGAATAAATTTTTAAAATAGAATGAAAAATATTTACCAATCGAAAAAGGAATAACATATTCTCTAAGTTTTGCATTTATCTCATTTCCTTCCAAAAATCTTTCTGGGTTGAATCTTTCTGGATCTTTCCAAATAGACTCGTCATAATGAACACTCCATAAATTGGCAATAGGAGACATGTTCTTGGGAATTCTGAATCCTTTCAATGTTGTATCCTCTGAAACGAATTAATAAGTTAATTAGTTTGACACACTGTATCTATTGAATCATTAAGGTTATTACTCACTAGGCAAATAAGGAAGAGATGATTATCTTTAACTATTATTGCATAAAATAATTAATTGCTATTGGAAACACTAAACAGGCTGATTCTGAAAAAGTGTGCATAACTGTAAGCAATGACAGAGGTTACCGGAATGAACAATTTCTTTTAATACAATGTGGGGTCGCAAGTACATTGTTCAGGAGCTATAACGTTTTATGTTAATTGCTTGAATTATCACGTTTCTGCGAATGATTCCACTGTTACAAGGTGGCAATGGTGTTTATTGCTTGAATTATCACGTTCCTGCGGATAATTCCACTGTTTATTGCACGTGCATAGAGATGGATTGGGCGAGGTGGGCCTGTAATCCTGGCCAGTTCGCTCACCTGACCTCAACCCACTTGATTTCTTTGTATGGGGCCATCTTCAGAGCCTAGTGTATGAAGCACCTTTGACACAGCGGTTGGTCTTGTAGCACGAATTGCTGATGCTGCTGATTGGGCCGATTGTACATGCAGCGCCAGTTTTCAATAGAGTTCCCGCCCTACCGGGAGCTAGAAACTTTAGCTTCATTTTAACAATAGAGCTGGATGACCATGTATATCTATAGACCGTGAAGTGAAGCCAATGACGTATATTTATTTATTTATTTATTTATTTATTGATTTGTTAATTAAAGATACAATAGCACCCAACAGGGACCGGTATGGTCAAGGACCGACAAGTTAAGCCCCAGCGGGTACAAAAAATTAGATACAATGCAAACAATGCAATTAGTAAGAAAAGGGAAAAAGGGAAGGGGAAAGGACAAAAGAACAAAAAACACAATAAAATAATGTAATGACGACAGAAGAATAAGTTCAATATGAGATAATATAACATTGTAAACATTAGAATATTTATAATAGAAAATATACATTGAGTGTAGACATTTGAAATTGATTAACACATTGTTGTAAATCAATAAGATCATAAACTTGGTCAAACTTAACTTACACTGCAGTTATAATCAGAAAAAAAAATTTACAAAAACTTAAATCGTTCCGTAAAAAACGCTGTTTAAAAATCCGTAATTAATAATCAAAAAAGAAGCATTAGACAAAAATTGTAGCTGAAATTTGTTTTTGGTGGAGTATGCTAACTTAATATAGAGGAAGTATCTGAAATTACAAATTTCTTTAAGGCTTTACGAAATACATTGTAAGGAGATAACAGACGAATTCCAATAGGTAAACAAGACCAGTATCTTACCCCAATGATAGAAATACATCTAGCACGATAACCATGTTTAGCTAATGGGAGGCATATATCACTCGCATTACGGGTTCCATAGTTATGCCTATCTTTATGGGACTGAATGATTATAGGAGTTGATAAGAATAAACGGGAGTTAATACTTTTATACATAAATGCACACATTTGAATATAATAGATCTGAAATATAGTAGGGATGGATGTAAGTGAAAAGTAGTTCGATACCGATTGTGGTTTAGGGATTCTAAATAAAACACGCAAAAACCATTTCTGAAGTTTTAAAAGTCGGGATAAATTATACGAAGTGGAGGATCCCCAGAATATGATACAGTAACATAATGAGGAGTGTATCCAAGCGTAATAAAGAAGTAACAGGATATTGTTCGGAAGAAAATAGAGTCTGGAGATCATTCCTTGCTTTTTATTAAGATTCAAAAGCAGAGAATCAACATGGTGATTCCAGGTTAAATCATGCGCTAGAACTAAACCCAGATACTTAAAGACCGATGTGGGATCGATAAGCTGATTTTCGTAATAAACTTGAGGATTAATTGGAATATTCCTTTTATTACGTTGATGGAAAAACATTAATTTTGTTTTTTCAACATTTAACAGTAGAGAATTTGTGTCATTCCAATATTTCAGCTCTCTCAAGGCCGAATTAAGAAGAGCTAATAATGAATCTATGTCTTTATGAGAAAAGAGCAGTGTCACATCATCAGCATAAAGAATTGAGTTAGTAGGAAAAAGAGCCAAGGGAAGATCATTTATAAACAAGTTGAAAAGCAAAGGGGATAAAATCGACCCTTGGGGTACACCAAGATTCCTTAGTAGAATTTGAGAAGATTTTCCTGACATAGTCAAATAATAACGGCGGTTAGTTAAAAGATCAGTAAGCCAGTGAAGAGGGGGGCCTTTTATATTATAATAAGAAGATAATTTGAAAAGAAGAAGAGGAAGAGAAATAGAATCAAAAGCTTTGGAGAAATCAATGAAAATGGTAGCTGCAATTTTATTAGAGGACATTTCGGAGGAAACATATTCAACTAGTTCGTATATAGCTGTATCCACACTCCGTCTCGGGACAAAGCCATGTTGGTTAGTACTGATAAGGTTAAAAGAATAGATGAAGTTAGACAGACGTGTATAAAAGAGTTTCTCAAAGATTTTCGCGAACACAGGAAGAGTGGAAATTGGTCGATAGTTAGAGAATAGTTTTGGGTCGCCTTTTTTAAAAATCGGCGTGACTCTAGTAAGCTTAAGTACTGAAGGATAAGTGCCGGTAGTTATAGAGGTATTGAATATAAATACTAAAGGTAAGGCTATTAAATGTCTAACAGTTATAATGATGTCAGGTCGTAAATCTAGAGGATCCGAAGTTGTGGATGGTTTAAGTTGACCAATAGCTTCAATAACTTCTTCAGGAGAAGTTGGAAAAGCGAAGAAAGTTTGTGGGATACTAGGAACATCGAAAGGGTAGCTCAAACCTAATTTATTTACAGATGATGGAGGAAGGAGAGTAGAGAGAAAATCGGTTAGTGAAGCCGAGTTGACTAGTTCAGGTTGCGGGAACGGAGAATGAGAACGGTTATGAGAATTAAATAATCGATTCAAATGGTGCCATTTAGCATTGTTAGAAGATAATTGAGAAAATAATTTATCGTAATAATTCTTCTTTGAGTTATTTATTAAGTTTTTTAAGTAATTAGAAAAATCTTTAAACTTTCTAGTTAATATAGGAGAGGGATTACGGCGTAGTTTACAGTAAAGATAATTTTTCTTCTTGGAGAGAAAAAGAATATGAGGTGTAATCCATGGTTTGCGGATAATAGTAGATGGAGTAACTTTTCTGATAGACTTAAAAGTAAAATAACGATTATAACCAAGCTGAAAATGAGACAGGAAAGAATCAAATAAGTTATTAGTGTCAGACGAGTTAGGTAAAATCAAAGACCAGTCGGTTAAAGATAAGAAGGAATTAAACATAGCTATTCGATTAGAAGAAAAAATTCTAAATGGTGTTAAAGGGCTGATAGCAGAAATGTTAGGGGTTAGTATATTAAAAATTGTAAAGAGGGGAAAATGATCCGAAATTGATACATCTAGGGTTTGGCTAAATAGAATAGAATTAGAGTTAGAAAAACAAGAATCGATCGCGGAGTAAGAGCTATGCTGTAGTGAAAAATGAGAAAAAGAATGTGTCGTGGGCGTTAAGCCGGATCTGTAGATGGGGTCAAGAAGTAGTTTCAAGCTAGTTGAGGGCTTATTGAAATCAATATTGAAATCACCAATCAGTATTATAGTTTTCCGAGAAATCTGCAGTTTAGATAACAACGATGAAATATATGAACAAAAGGTGGGAAAATTACCTGACGGGGGACGGTAAACTGAAGCAATTAGATATTTATTATTGATACAGACGATTAATATTTCAAAATCCATAGAAACCTGAGTATATTCGTTAAGAATTTCATGATAAAAAGAATTATTAAAATACATGCATATTCCACCGCCCCGTTTATTGGCGCGACTGATGGATATCGTTTTGTAGTTCGGAATATCAGGAATTTCAGATGGGTCGTAACACCATGTTTCAGTAAAGAGAATAACTTTGGGTATAATAAGAATGTTATCTAAAGTAGTGAGAACATTAGCGAAATTGGCCTTAATGCTTCGAATATTAAGATAAAATATTGATAAATTACGATCCGTGGCAGTAGCACAATTTTCATTAAACAGTGTATTTATTGTAGATAGAGGAACAGGGAGTGAAAAATAAGTCATGAAGCCAGCTAATTAATGGATGAACAGAAGTCACTGATTACGGAAAATCAATTAATCAAAAATGGACCAAAATAAGATGTTTGATAGAAATATATTATCTCTACCAGAGAAAATGAAGAGGAGGGTGATGTAAGCAAATTAAAATTGCATCAAGTTCGTCAACAACTAAAAAAAACAAAAACTTAAAAAAAACTCAACTTATATGACCGTTATTTAACAAGTAACAAAAGCAAAGTAACATCTTAATTACCATAGGAATAGTTGAATCCATATTCGGCAGATCTAATTCGCCGAATTATAAAATATACAAAAACTAGATGTTGCTAACCTTATGTTACAAAAGAATCGATATATAAATATAAGTAGTGGAATAAATGACTTAAATTGCTAACAACTCTGAAATCTAAATTATAAACTAAATTATTGATAATGCATTTATATTAATAATTATTACATGTAAATTAGATTAAACCAAGAAGTAAGTGAGAAAGTAAATGAGTGCAGCACATGACTTAAACACTAAATTACAACTATGACTCGACTTGAGAAGGAGAAATTAACATGGGTCACCAATTAGTCAAGTCACCGAGCTGAAATCCTCGGTTGACGAGACACGGACTGGTAGGCCGATCGAGTTCTTCACGAAGATTCGACCGCCAAAACTCCAGGCCGACCGGACACCAAATCTTTTTTTAGCTTCTTTCAGTAGTCTATATCTTGGTGCAGTCAGGTCGTCGAGAACCACTACGTTGGCGGCTCGCAGATATCTGTGATCCTCACGTTGGAAACCTTAGAAATCAGAAGACACGTATTAGCAGGAGAGGCATTACTATTGAACAACCAGACAAATTT
>JAHWFO010059101.1:3144062-3176488 GCA_023313115.1 Rhysida immarginata
CGAAGTAATCAACAGCAAGAATAGTAATCGATCACGGGAACAATAAAACATCGATTGTTGAAGTATCGATTATCACGGTGAATATTTTACTCCGATTATAAGATTCTGTTAATATTATGTTATTTATGATTTCCTTTTGTATTTGTTTAATTTTGTTTTTATTTTTATTTTTATTTTATTTTTATTTTTATTTTATTTTCATTTTCAATTATGTTTATTTAACTTGTCTACACATGGCAATATGAGTCATGATTGTGTATTTTGAACAAATAACATTCCTTGTTAGCCCCACGGTTGAAATTTGCATTTTGATTGGTGGGGCAAATCCATAAATTGTGAACGCAATCAGCCTCACTTGTAGTTGTATTGTTTTCCCTGATGATGTAGTTAATACGAAACGCGTAGGCAATAAAAGCTTCTACCCTTTGCTAATTTTAGAGTCCTTATTTTATAATGATTCTTGATTATTAGATCACGCTGCATCGGGGACGCCAGCTGCATGATGATGGGACGTGGCGATGGTGACGATCGAGGACCCAAACGGTGTATAGAAAAGATGTCTGCTGGTTTTACAGAGATCTCCAAGTTGGACGCCAGCAGGTCCGAGATAACTTTGGGGAGAGACTCTGCCGGCTCCTCCGCCACACCAAAGATCCTGACATTGGAGCGGCGAGAATATTGCTCCAATTCATCGATTAACTTAGAATTCTCATCGATCACTTTATTTTCTGTATTGCAGAGTGACATATTTTTGATCGAGGGCTTGAATCTGAGTGACTACGGACTCCAGTTGACAAGACAGAGAGTCCAATCTAGTTGAAATTTCGTCTAACCTGGTATTGAACGACAAAGTTATTCTGTCACAAATGCTAGTGCATATTGAGTCGACGAATTGAGGATTCTTAAAAATCGCCGTCACTACTTTCTCCACTTGAGAGGCAAAGGAGTCGTCGATCGACGGTTTTCCCGAAGAGTCAACTGAGGAGGGGCGGAGGGTACACGGTGGCTGCTTGGCGGGTTTCCCATCTTTATCTCGAGGCATGTTAATGTAAAGACAAAAATATCAACTCAAAACAGCAGGTTGAAAAAATGTATTAATTAATTCACTTGGAGGAAAAAACACGGATCGCCTTGAGACGTATGCTGGAGAACCAGTCCAAGTGGATGTCAAGGGTGGAGGCCATAGAATAATTGAATTTTCAATATTAAAGATAGACTCCGAAGCAATTGTTGTTACTTGAAGCAAATTGGGAAGCTCCTTGCCCAGAACTGTCATGGCCGAAAGCACGGTCTTTTAATCCCCTGGTCTGTTCACACGTGCAGATTCTGTTGTTGCAGTCAACAATGGGATTGCTGTATTTATGGAAGAAGCACTTTTAGTCCCCTCTATTGCATGAATTTGGCTACATCTCAAACTTAACAATAGAATTTAACGATCGTACAACGTAAGAAAACTGTTAGCTGATGTTAAGTATTTGTTGCTGACACGTAATAGTAGCAGACAGTTTTGTTACATTGTACGAATGTTAAATTCGATTGTTAAGTTTGAGATGTAGACAAATTCACGCAATAGAGGGGACAGAAAGCGCTTCTTCTATAAATACAGCAATTCCATTGTTGACTTCAACAACGGAATTTGCGCGTGTGAACAGACCAGGGGATTAAAAGATCGTGCCGAAAGTGAGTGAAGATGATGCAAAACACATGGCTAAACATGAGAGTAGCTGATTAATAATTCTTTCACAAGCCGATCACAGAGTGATAAATTTATCTTTTCGTTTATTTTGTATTTGAAGTATTTTATTATATTTTATAAACAATTTTTCGGTCATGGTTTCAATTTCAATTTCGTTTCGATCGTCTTTCAGTTATGTATTTTCATTTTAGTTACGTATTTTTGATTTATGCTAGTGGAAAATGATTCCTGATCCTTTTTCGTCTCTGTTTGTACAGTTTTACGCAGAGCATATTTGAGGAATGGTTTGAATTAATTATTCCTCGGGCCCAAAATCTTCAAAAACAAAGCAGCCAGACAGCTAATTACTCCACGGCTCACTCCTGCCCAGAACTGTCATGGCTCGATTTGCTTCGCTTTTTGCCGCTGTTAACAATAGGATTCGGAGTCTATCTTTAATATATGTCATTGAGTGAAGCAAATTGAGCCATGACAGTTCTGGGCAGGAGTGAGTCGTGGAGTAATTAGCTGTCTGGCTGCTTTCTTTTAGAAGAGTTTGGACCCGAGGAACAATTAATTCAAAACCATTCCTTAAAGGTGTTCTGCGTACAACTGTACAAACAGACACGAAAAAGGACCAGGAATCATTTTCCACAAGCATAAATGAAAAATACGTAACTAAAATGAAAATACATAACTGAAAGACGATCGAAACGAAATTGAAATTGAAACCATGATTGAAAAATTGTTTTTAAAATATAATAAAATACAATAGTACTTCAAATACAAAGTAAACGAAAAGATAAATTTATCACTCTGTGATCGGTGTGTGAAAGAATTATTAATCAGCTACTCTCATGTTTAGCCATGTGTTTTGCATCATCTTCACTCACTTTCGGTCATGACAGTTCTGGGCATGGAGCTTTCCAATTTGCTTCAAGTAACAACAATTGCTTCGGAATCTATCTTTAATATACGTCATTGTGAGCCATGGAGTAGTTAGCTGTGCGGCTTTTTTGTTTTTGGCGATTTTGGGCTCGAGGAATAATTAATTCAAAACCATTCCTTAAAGTTGGTCCGCATGCAATCGTACAAATTGACACGAAAAAGGACCAGAATTCACTTTCCTCAACCATAAATCGAAAATACGTAACCGAAAGATGATTGAAATGTAATTGAAATTGAAATTATAATCGAAAAATTGTTTATAAAATATAATAAAATATTTAAAATAAATAGTTAACGAAAAGATAAAATTATTACTCCGTAATCGGCGTGTGAAAGAATTATTAGTAAGGTACCCTCACGTTTAGCATATAAATTCCCTGCTTTCCTAAGCAGAACGTAGCAAGCCGTACATATTTCTATCTCCTTTTGGAACACACGGTATTTAGTTGATTTTTCAAATCGTCCCTCATTTTTGGAACACACGGTATATACGTTCTATTGTATTAGGCTGTCATGTAACGAGATATTGAATATCGATTATCGATAATCATGATTTTTCGATAGTATCCGTCGGGTTTTTCATCACTGATCCGTAAAAAAGTGTTTATTGATTTTATGTAAACTAATAAATTATTTGGTTCCATTTTGCCATGACACCATTTTCGAGACATAGCATATTTTGAAAATTATCTTTTCGGCAGATATCTCATAAACTGTTGGTGCCATAAATATTTGGATACGATATTCATGAAGACGCATTCATTTCATATATATTTCTCGCACCTTAAAAAAAGTGCGAACAGACGGAAATATAGAATTCAGTAAAGAACTTTTTAATTCAAGAGTAAAAAGAGTCTTAGAATAGCAAAAATGTAGTGTTTTAATAAAGGAACCTTCGCATTTCGAAATAACATTTCATCATCAGGGTAGGGAACGACTACGACCAAGTCAGTCGCCGCCACAGAATATATGGCGTATTGACCACCAATCAGAGAAAAGGTTTCTTGCTGACTGTTAGGCTACAAAGAAGCTTACAGGATTGTATAAATTAACAAGATTAATTAAATAAAATTAACAAATGATATCAATATACACTGAACGACCAATTTATTAGAAATACCCCGCTAATAGCGTGTTGCGCCTTCTTTAGCGGCGAGAACTGCCTGAACACGTGCTGGCATGGATTCAACAAGGTGCTGAAACCGTTGTGGAGGAATAGCAACCCAGGCAGATATCACAGCGTCCTGTAATTTGTGCAGGTTGGACGGTTGTGTGGGAAGGCGCGGATGGTTCTCTCCACTTCATTTTATAAATGCTCGATCGGGTTGAGATCGGGCGCCGAGCTGACCACTGAAGCAGGTGGAAGTCCGCGTCTGTTCTTCGAACCAGTCCAAGACCATTCGAGCAGGTGACAGGGAACATTGTTCTGCTGAAACTGTCTGTCACCACCAGGGAACACTCTCATCATGAACGGCTGCACCTGATCGGGTGTTCAGGTGATTGTCGTATTCAGAGATGTGTCTACGGATATTAGAGGACCCAGTGTGTCCCAAGAGAAGACACCCCAGACCAGCAATCCTCCTCCACCCGCCTGTACGTTTGTCTGCTGAGAGGATGGGTCCATGGCATCGTGCCGCCCGCATCCTCTCATCCAGTGGCGACCTTCTTCCACTCAACCAGTGGCGATGCCGCTATGCCCATAGCAGGCGCGCTTTCCTATATTGCGGTGACAGCGACAGTACCCGTACTGGCCGCCTGTTGTTAAACCCAGCTCGGTGCAAGGTGCGCCGCACCGTGTGCTCCGAAACGGGTTGGGATGATCTCTGATTGAACTGCGCTGCAATTTGTTGGTCTGTTCCTGTCCTGTTGCTGTGGATGATTCGTGCATCGTTGGCATCGTTCATCCACGGCCCTGTTTCGTCCGGAGTTGTGTTTGTTGGAGGTTGTTTTTTGGCATAACTGCCATTCACGGAGTACCCTTGACGCTGTTGCACTGGAAAACCCAAGGAGGTTCGCAGTTTGCGAAATCCTCAACTGCGCCCATCGAGCTCCAACGATCATGCCTCGTTCAAAGTCGGTCAAATCCTTGGATTTTACCATATTTAGTCCACTTCTACTGGTGACCGCAACTTGTGATCCAATGCATTCCTTTTATACATGCTTCGGCCTGTTCCATTGTTTGGGTGTCACTATGAGGCCGATCCATTTTCCGTAAGAGGTGTCTCTAATAAATTGGTCGTTCAGTGTATAGACAAAAGGGAGAAAACTTGCAAGGTTTTTAACGATTAGCTCTTATAACTATTGATGTTACCAGTGACTCTGTGATAAAACGTAACGGGAACAAGGGTTATGAAACGATCCAATTCTAGAAGAGTGGCTTCAGTGTACGGCATTTTCTGTCGATCGCTCATCGAAGGTGGACGTTCTCGACCAATGACGTTGTCAATCTCCGTTTGTATTCGCGTTTGGACGCTACGATGAATGGCCATCAATTTCATTGCCCATGTAAGAGTAATAGCTGTGGTGTCTGTTCCAGCCACAAATAATGAAAGTGAATTTGCTCTTAGATACTTCTCTGAATAAAAAAAAGCAAAGACCCTTCTGAATGGCGGAAACGATAAAATTTAGAGTACAAAAATCATATTGAACCACTTATTTTAAAATTAATTTAACTGAACACAGGATTGTGTATAAAAAATTTCTTTTCACTTAAAATGGGTTACCTACCTGCAAATATTGTGTCATTGACGTTCCCCTTGCTTTCTTCTATATGTTTCATTTTCAGCAAATAAACATCTATAATGTCACGAATATTGTTCTCATCAAACGTTTTTCTATGCTCCTCTATTTTTGTATCAATAAAAGTATAGAGGACTTTTTTAATTTGCTTGAATGTATTCAATCCCGATAAATTTTCAGGTATGAATTTACTGAAATAATTTAAAAAAAAAAATTAAATAGACAATTTTTTTCGCTTACCATAAGCATTCATAAAAAAACCCACTTATAATGTAAATAAGCACTTTACAAATTATTTTGAAAAAAATGTAAATGAAAAAGACGTGCAGAATTTTAAATAGTGAATTTTTCATTTCAAAAGGATTATCTTACAATTAGCTAAGATGCCCGTCTTCGCCGAGCTTTTCAAGGCAAAACGAAGGCGGGATATCAGTATGTATCTACTCTAGGTATATACCAATGTTGTTTAAGGTTTGATTCTGGAACTTGTTATTGTCATTACATAAGCTGGGCGAACGGGAAATTGTCAACGTTTGAACTCCACAAAATGGTCAGTCGCCGGTAACGGTACTCTTGGTATTAAAACGAATTGCCTGCGTTATCCCCACTGAGTATTGTAGCTTGTATTGAACCTGATTTTTAGGAATTGGCTGTTGTATTGTTTAATACCCAAAACGTCCAACCTAATGACCGTCGACCCTACAATTTATCGACAACTTCGGGAGTTGCTGTAGTTTTTTTTACCTGGCAGGGAGACAGTGCATATTGTGATTTTATTTTCCGCCAGCGCACAGAAAGTACAGGGTGAGTCTAAAGTCGCAGTACACCCTGTTTTTTCGAAAACCTTGCAGGAATTGGAAAATCTGAAAAGGTATGGATGAGGTGGTCTATCTTTTACGGTATGCACCGAACATGGCCGCCATCTTGAAATCGGCCATCTTGAATCTAAGTCAACTTTTTTAAATGGAAACGGGGTCGTGTGAAATATCAAATAACATCAGCATTTTCTGACAATTACATTCCTGTAAACAGATTTGAAGTACCAGTTATGGTTCAAAAGTTACAACACATTTTGTTTCATTTTGTAGCAGGTGTCAGATCGTCGAATTCGTTCGTAAAGAAAGACAAAAAATTCCGACGATCTAATTCGGCAGCAAAGAAAAGGGAGAGGAAGAAGGAATCAGAAGAAGCAGGTGAAAAAGGAGAAAAACAGCTACCCGCCACCCAAGAAGAATAATAGAACAATCGGAAAGACCGAGAAAGGCGAGCCGATTCGTTCATTGGATGAAAGGAACGACATGCAAGAACAGCTCATTAAAGACCGAAATAAAATGTGGGGGCAGAGAAGAAGAAGACAGAAAGGGTTCCGATCTGATGGCGAGCGGAGGAAAGAAGGAGACCACCGACGAAGACCAATTTCCTTTGGAGACCAAAATCTTCGAGCTCGTCAAGGGAGGAAATTTTCTGAGAGCGAAGACGATGGAAACAAGCGAAAAGTCTCCCGTCGACCCAGTGCCCGAGCGAGCGACATTGCACTAGCTAGTTTGAGGGTGAATGGAGTGTCTTCCACCATGAGAGGAAGGATGACAACCGAGGAGTATTTAGGCTATCACGCCCGCCCAGTTCCCCAGGCAAGTGTCAGACCTCGAACTTATACTAACAGAACTTTCTGCAATTCATGCTCTTGTGCACCGCCGAGTGTGAGAAAACGAGAGAGACGTCGAACGTTCTCTCGTCAGACTCTGACCTCAAAATATTCCTCGTTGGAGCCTAGTGCCGCTGAGACTGCCCGAATAGACGCCAGACGCAAGGTTCCTAAAGGACAGCTAGCCGATCGCATCGGACCATTGAGAGGCCGTACGGACATTCGCCCCGAGCGACGATTGAGATCCAGGCCCAGCTGCTGATTGACGACGGAGCTGGTGATCTACATGTTTTGAAGACGCCCCATCGTTTCAGAGCAGCGCAGCTTCATCGAATGGGACAATAGAATGGGGTATTACAGAATGAAGTTACATTTAGATCCAGGCCTAGCTTGAACACCGAATGTGCCGTTCGCCCGGCCATTAATTTAAGTGTTGCAATTCCACTCGTTGCCGTTATCAGGGCAATTTTGCCTTCCAATCGAACAGTCCCCAGCACTTTTTCCAACAGCAGAATATCCATTTCTGGCGTCTCATTGCATACCGCATTTAATATGTGATTGTACACAATCAGCTGTTATTCATTTAAGAGCGATATTTGATCCACCAACTCTTGGAATCTTGCCCGAAGGTATGCAGATTTCAGCGACACCAGTGGATTTGAATCCTGGAACGCTTCAACTTCTTGATCAGTGAACTGATGCAATTCAGGCATTTCTGGATAATCCTTGAGTCGGCGTTCATTGTTCGTCAGATATTGGTCCAAATCTCTTAATGTGAGATACAGCACTCGAAGACTGGTTGCTTCTGAATTGAATTGATGCTGACGGTCTTCTGGCAACGCGTCTGCACAATTAATCCACATTCGCGTAGGTTCCTGGGGATTTACAGTATGCCAGAATGACTGCAAATAGATGCCTGAATTGTCAAATCTGGAAAGCAATTGCTTCACGCATCGCATGCAACGATGCCATTCTTATCGCCCTTTAGCAGCCTTAGAGCTTCTGAAGCCTCCTGAAAAATATTTTGCAATACACCAGCACTTCGCAGATCTTCTAATGATTTTGGACTACGAACGTAGCATAACAATCGATGCTGTCAACTTCCAGACTCCGTTGGATTCGCATAGGCTTCTTCGACTTAGTTTACTAATTGTTATTACAGACATCAAACAATTATCGAGCTATTTTTCTAATCTCCCACACGTAGAATTGAAGTAGATAATTGGTGTTATATTGTTTAAAAGAGAGCAGATTTTTAATTGTTTTCTTTTGTCGCGTCATTTGCTTGTGTTAGGATTAAAGCCCGTCGTACGACAGGTACCACTACAGTCGAATCTGTAAATTTGATTTTAATTTAACGCAAGCAATTTCTTTAATAACAAGGCCTATTGTTGCAGAAAATTTGCCTTGCATGAGATATACATTATTGTTCCGCGTATATTGTTGCTCATGCATTGTCGCTTCATGACGGACGGATCAAGCAAAATCCAACTATAAATAAAGGAGAACATGTGAGTTCGTCATGGAAACAGTTTTGCATTGTTGTTGGACGTTTAAGCATTGTTGGCGGTCACTGAAAGCACAAGCCGGAACTGAAAAGTCACCTGACCATTGTTGTCTGAGCAACAGCTTTTATCATCAATCAATCACAAAACTATAAATAAAGGAGAAATGTGAATTCATCAAACGAAACAAACCTACTTTGTCTCTGCGGCCACGGAAGTTTGACTGAGCATGTCCAATTAAATTACCAATTTCAATTATTAGACGTTGTTAATTTACTTAGGAGTTAAATTTTTATTGGATAGAGAGTACATCTATACAGGGTGAATAAAATTTAAGGGGACAAACTTCCAGAGGCGATTTCTGACAGGAAAGGAAACAAAAAAATTCATATCAACTTATGTCCGGAAATGCATACACGTATTTATCCAGGTAGATGCCACATATGAACGACATCACTCTCATAATTACACTCGAAATGTGCAGATCGTGTGATTTGAGCGACGTTGAAGCACATTGGTCTGTTATTCTTTCCAATAACAAGCCGAGATTGTTTTCGTCTACGATCAAGCACATGGCAACGGTCGAGAGGCCGCACAGATTTACCGAGCTACGTAGCCTGACAAACGGCACCAACCAACGCACAAACCAAGGGTGGAATTTTCGAAAGGGTGAGGCAATCCATGATGCGATTTATGGACGCATGCATTGTATCCCATGGCGACCACTTGGCGAACATCTTCTGTAACATAGATGAAATTAATGCCATGTAATGTCGTGTACCAGTACTTTTATTGCAGATTCACCGTCCATTTCCGGACATACGTTGATATGAACTTTTTTGTTCCCTTTCCTGTCAGGAATCGCCTACGGAAGTTTGTTCCCGCATTCTTATGTTAGTGCTTACTGTACGATCCGGAGACGAAATGCCAAAGTATGGAGTGGTGTAGTCCCACATCCATCGCCTCCTTTGCATCAAGGTATCCACAGATCGGCCAGGTCAGTCTTGTTCTTATGTACAAGGTCTTTATAATTAAAGTTCCATTTTGACATGGCCATAAAAAAAAACTGCTGGACCAAAAGCTATAATACTTGGTAATATTATACAAGAGGGCATGGGAAGTTCATACCTACCAAAAAAAAAATTAGTTCAAAAGGTCACCACCAGCATGGAATGACGCTCTATGCAATATTCGTATACGAAATTAGACACGAAGACACAGGTTAACAATGTGGTTTATGCACATGCGCTTTACAAGTCATTTGATTTTCAGAAATAAGAAATGGTGAGCCTCGTTCTCAGTACGCCTCATTTGTTGCTAGTCGACGATGCCTGTTACCATGCAAGACCGTGCGTTTCTGGTTAAATGTTTTTATGAATGCAATAGAAATGTACAGCTGGCTTTGCAACATTATCGTACCGTTCGACGAATACATGTACGTCGGGGGCCAATGACACCGCAGAGTTTGAAGAAAATGATGACGAAGTTTGAAGCCACAGGTTTGTTATCGTTAGCACCTGGCCGAGGAAGGAAACCCGTCTCTGAGGCAACCGTGGAGGCTGTTTCAGTAGCCGTAGAGGAAGCAAAAATGGAAATCTCACAAGGGGCGTGCAGCGTAAGTGCTGTTGCACGTCGAATGGACTTACCACTGAGTATGTGTACAAGATCGTACGTAAAGTGCTGCGGTACTACCCATACAAAATCCACCTTGTCCGACAACTCGAACCTAACGATCTTCCTCGTAGAGAAACCTTCGCATTGGAATTCTTTGCACGGATGGAGGTGGACGAGCATTGACCATGGAACATTTTGTGGACGGACAAGGCCCATTTTTACCTGAATGAGGATGTCAACACCCATAACTGCAGGATTTGGGCCACCAGTCCACCTCATGTTCTCCACCAAATTCCGTTGCATTCTCCTAAAGTTACCGTTTGGTGTGGTATGACAGCAAATGTCATAATTGGACCGTATTTTTTGAAGAGCAGTCGAGAGATGGACTCGTGACATGCACTATGACTGCTGCTCGCATGGTGTCGATGCTAAGAAGTTTTGTGATACCAGAACTTCAGCAACGTGGCATTTTAGACAGAACGATTTTTATGCAGGATGGGGCTCCACCTCATATTGGTACATGTGTCAAACAGTTACTTCAGCAACATTTCACAGATGAACGGATTATAGGCCGAAACTTCCCCCTTTCTTGGCCACCCCAGTCCCCAGATATCAACCCCTGTGACTTCTGGCTCTGGGGTTACCTCCAAGCCACTGTTTATGCTGATAACGACAGGAATTTGGCGGAACTGAAAGACGCGCAACATTCCTCCTGATACGCTACGAGCTACAGTTGAGAACGCAGTAATCCGGTGTAACCTGCTTTCAGTAAATGGTAGAGGCTACATTCAACATGTAACTAATTTTAGTAACGATTAAAGACTTGTTAACCTGTGTCTTCTTGTCTAATTTCGTATACGAATATTGCATAGAGCGCCATTCCATTCAAAAGGTGGTGACCTTTTGAACTAATTTTTTTTTTTGGTGGGTGTGAACTTCCCATACCCTCTTGTATAATATTATGAAGTATTATAGCTTTTGGTCCAGTAGTTTTTTTATGGCCATGTCAAAATGTAACTTTAATTATAAAGACCTTGTATATTATTTATATTATAAGTACTCTGTTTTCGGGATTCTGGTCTCTTCTGCATGACATCGCTACACAGGTAAAGCAAATCATCGCCAGAAAACCATTACGGAACTTTACCACCCTCCGTATTCTCCAGACCTGTCACCGCCGGACTTCTTCCTGTTTGAAATCAACAATGAAAAGGCACAAATTTATCAAAGTTCCGGGTATTCAAACAGCTGTGACGAAAGAACTTCAAGCAGTACCGAAAGAGGACTTTTCACATGCCATGCAACAGTTTTACGAACGATGTTCAAAAGTGTATTGTGCCAATGGGGTGCTACTTTGAAGGACTGTTAAGTGTCATCTCTGAAATACCTGTCCTTGTTTGCTTTTCCGAGTCATTGACCGCATCTTGTATGTATTGATACTAAAGTTATATGTCAGTTTGAAGATCTTTTGTAATGTTACAAACATGTATTTGGTTATTAAGTGACCATCAGAATTAATTTTTCTAATTTCTCCGTTTTCTGGAAATACATTAACGAGAGAGACATTATTATGAGGAAGTCTCAGATAGCAGTTGTATGTATGATGTTTGACAATTTTTTTATATATCAAGGTTTCATTTGCGATCCCCAGTTTATTGGCAAAATATGTTCAGAATAACGTTCCCTCTACCACCCCTAAAAATTTGTACACAGAGTTCATAAATACCCTGTATAAGGACTGTTCTAAAAATTTAACAAAATCCTTTTACATTTTTCCAAAACAATTTGCATTTATACTTTTAAGCAAACTCTCGCAAATAAGCTAAAATATTTATAATAAATAAATTCTGTTTTATTACTGGAAATCAATTTATCTTAATCTTACCGATATCAAGATGGCAAAACTTACATTAACTCAGGGAATGCATTAATCACAGAGAAATTGTTTTCACTTGCGATAGCGTCACCTAAAAATTTTAAACTTCCTAAAATATTTTCATCCTCAGGTTGAAATCGTTTGGCAAATACTAAATAACATATAATATTTGCGACTGCTCGTATGAGTATATTTCCAACATCAAAAGGGCGTCCTTTCTGGTTCAGGAGGAGTTCAATAGTCATCTATCAAAATAATTAAAGAAAAATTTAATCAAAAACTTATTATAGTTCTTTTATGATTTCCTTAACAACTTACTGAGTAATGGACAATGGGAGTGAATTTAAGCAGAAAAACAATTATTTAATATAGCTTTTTGTTAAAAAATACAGCAACCTGCAGTTCTTGTTTCCATTCTCCCAGGCAACACCCTCACAATTTACTTCGGAAGCAAACTCCGGTAAAGAAAAGAAAGCGAAAAAAAAAACGGATCAATCAGTGGAATGTTATTATTGAGTGGCTATCGAAAAGAGACACTAGATAACTCTCATTTAATAGTTATTATTAATGGCCATCAAACTGTTTAGAGTTAACAAGAATAGAACATCTGTTTGGGGCAATAGGAAGAATGATTCAATACCATTTGCTTATTAAATTTCGTTTCTAATAATAACAAAAAAATTAATAGCACTCTGGGAGAAAATATTATTTTTAAGTTTCTGCTTAAGATCACAATGGCTAGATACAAAATTATTTAAACAATTCTAAATATAACATTACTGATACACAAACTGCAGTACGCATTCTCAATTGAATTTCGTTTCATACCTACAATGTTATCTTCTGTTTAACAAGTGGAAGAAGATGGGTAGCGTTCATGGAGACATTTTTCTTAACACTTGCAATAAAAATGAATACTTATATATTCCTTCATGACATGCCATATCTAAGCGTTGAAAATTTCCTATAGTACCATAATGGTATTATTAGTACCGGTACCACTAAATCAGATTCGACCATCTTTTAACCTACTAACTAAACTTGTATACTCGTTTATGATACGTCTTTTCAAGTTGTTTGATATACTACATGACATATCTTATCATTGAAAATCTCCAATCGTAACATAATGATTTCATTAACAGGTACCACGGAATCAAATTGGTTGGTTTGGTTTGGTTTGGTTGGTATTAATGTCCCTTTCAACTACTTTGGTCATATCAGGATGGCGTTATAGGGGCCGAAAATTTTGCCTTGCAAGGGTTCTTTAACGTGCAGCCGACAAACAACTACAGGGTACCAACGGCTTTACTTCCCTTTCGAAGGAAGTGCGTGATCTCAGGATTTCCCCCTGAAAAATCCTCGTCGTCCTCGGCTGGGATCGAACCCGCACACACGGGCATCAGAGGCGATCACGCAACCACTGAGCCACCGAGGACGATGAATCAAATTGGTCCATGTTTTTATTAATCATTAGTTATTCGTTTTAATCATTCATGACACCTAGTTTCAATATTGTACTTAGAACACGTACTACTGATGTTCATAATCATTAATTAATCTTTATCTTCATTCATGACACGTCGTTTTGTATTATTTGAATTTCTAATTAGCATTGAAAATTTCTAAGATGGTATAATAATGGTGATCTCAGAACACGTGGCACTGAACCAATTTCGACAATCTTCGAACAATATATTTATCGACTGGCGAAACTTTACTTAATATTTTATGATAAAAGTATAAACTCCTGGGAAAACCAGAAATAAATATACAAATGCGAAGAAAATGTGGATATGATAAATAAAGACAAAGTAAATAACTCTTTAACCACAACAAAAATTAAGTAAAAAGAAAAATACAACCTAATCCTATATTTTTGTTGTATTTTTGTGTATTTTTCTTTTTACTTAATTTTTGTTGTGGTTAAAGAGTTGTTATTTACTTTGTCTTTATTAATATTTTATATTCGCTCTTAGCTCTTCGATACGAGTTGTATGATGTACTACTAGCTATACAGGGTGTCAAAAAGTCTGGTAACATGGCAGATATCTCCAAGCTGCCAGGTACGCTAGTTCTGATGTGTGTGGTTTATAGGTAATAGGGGGGGGGAGTTCATTGCCGCACTAAAATTTGACTTTGACCCCCAAATTTAAGGTTAACCATTTGCTAACTCGAAAAACTATTAAAGATAGAGAAAAAATCCGATAGCTACCCTGTAAAGCAACACCACATTAGTCTAAAAACAATTTTTAATCACACTGTCACGTATAAAAATTAAGAACAGGAGTGTACGCAGTGGAAAGGGTGAGATACGTGAACAGAGGACGTGAAAAGATTAGAATCAAAATTGTTTATTTGCATTTGATAAGTAATAAATTAATGAAAAGCAGTTAACTCCTGTCTGCTTTAAAATTACGTAAATTAAGTAAAATTGACCAAACACAAATATACAATATCAAAAATGCAAATTGCCGAAAAAGGCCTAAATCTACTTATGATTATCTATCATAAATTTTAGTACACTAATCCATGTTACATTATAAATGATATTCGAAACAATGGCTATCGTCAATAGTAAAGACCAAAATTAAGTTTACCACTCTACCAGTTATAACTCAATAGCTAAGCGTCTATGAATACGATCTCTTAAAATCACATTTTCACATACAGATTATAAATATATAAAACATTAATTTAACAACTCATCAGAATTATTATACCCAACTTGGGAATGAGTAATCGGATAATCAGTCCGATTGTTCAATTAAATGAGTTCATCAGAAATTCAAATACTAATCTACACGACAAGTCCTTGACAAAATTCAGACCTTATTACTCAACGATAATACCAAAAAGGCGAACACTGCGTTAAATAACGCCTTAGTAATTTTGTCACAACAAAGTCCTAAGTAGAATTAAATTTACACACTGCGGTACGTGTCGCCACTACTCGCACTGAACAACACAGTTTCACAAAATAACGTTCGTAAGTCTTAATCTTAGAACTTAAGTAAAACTCTTCACAATAAGAACATGTCGGGGTTCTCAATTTTATATATAACCACAATACTCAGAAATTACACTCATATCTATAAAATAAATATTTAAGTGAATTCATTTTTCTTTTTCCAACTTAATTCACTGACGTCGCACAAATACACAGCTTAGCACAATGGAAACGCACATATAACAAAAATTCACCATCTTGCAAGCTCATTGCTTTCGTTTTCCCAATGTCGACCGGCGTAAAACACTTTAACGAACACGCCCTGAATTGATAGGGAGAAACGCCACCAAAGCATGAATTATCAATTAATCACGCGCCGCAAGATTCAAACCAACACGTGTCGTCTGGCGTATATAAAGCCCGCCGACTGTTCCACATATGCCGGTAAGCTAAACGCCCATAAGCCGTATACAACTGAGTTCGGTTTCACTTCCATATACCGCAACTCCGGGAAACATTCTTTCAGCATATGAAGTTTAGTTTCTATCATAAGCTGTGCGCTTACCAGTGTTGACGTTCGTAGAACGGCTATGGTCGACACCCAAAGTGAAGGGCCTTCATGGCTCGCCGCCTCCGCTCCGTTAATCCCCGATGAAACGCCTTCATCCGCCGCTCGCTCCGTTGTAGCGAGGGTCTCCTGGTCGGTTGTGGGGTTCGGCTTGCTGCTCGCCATCCGGATAGCTCTGCTCTCCCGTACCGGCTGCCTGGCCTCCTTCATTCGTCCTTCAGTAGAAAGCACGCTTTTGCTTTCTCGACCATACCTCGTGTCTCTCTCCGAGATTCTCCACGATCCGTTCACGAACCGTTCCTCTGTCTTTTTCCCTGATTCGAAGCCTCCTCCTCGTTTCCCCCGACGAAACTCGCGCTCTTCGCTCCCATTGGTTCGCTCCTGCCGCATTTGCTGATGTTTTAGGTTTCGCCGTCCACCTTCCGGTTTCGTTTGATGGAAGACACGAGACCGGGAGTGATGGTCGATGTCATCGGAATTCGATTTGTTTTTCGAATTCCGTGACACACACCCTTCCCCTTGAAAGATTTTGAGAAAATGGGTGAGAAAGAGTCAGTCAAGGTCAGGTTGTTCTGCCAGGTTGGCTGTTTTTCTAACATATTTGAATTGCAGTGAAACATACCGTTGGAAAGGCTCATTAAGTGATTGGGTGACATGGTAGGTAGAAAATGTTGAGAAAATTTATTTGGTTCGTTTAAATCTTAGCGAAAGATTTTTCATGTAATTTTGTAAGACCATAACCTGGTTATCTTTTATTTAATAGGGTATGTTGTTAATAAGTATTTTCTTTTATCAAGATGACAGTGTTCCAGATATTTTTTCCAGACACTTCTTATGCGACGACAACGACTTGGAGAGTGGAATGCTTAGAATGAAGCATTTTTCGCATTACGGGAAGTGACGTAGTTCCAACAAACGGAAAACACTGATTATTAACATCCAAGAAGGAGCAACACCACCTCTACCACGGCCTTCTAGATACTACCAGGCCTGAACATGGAAAAGATAAAGCATTGTTACGTCGAACTGGTGGTGCTATTACAGAAGTTAGTTCGACGTCACAATCTTGGTGCTTCAACAATAATTATTGATATGATGTTCAGGCCTGGTAGTTTTTAGGAGACCGTGCCTTTACTCAAAGCCTGAGCGCGAAAACGTCATACATTGTTACATCACCTACGGTAGGGTACTGTCAATCATATTTCTACCAATAATAAGCCAGAAATTGTCCCTACCGTAGGTGATGTAACAATGTATGATTTTTCCGTGAGCAGGCTTTCTCTCTCGGCGGTATTGGAAGGAGCGTGAGCACCGAGAGAGAAGGCCTCCGCATTGAAATGTAATACATTGTTACTGCATCGTCATAGATAGTACAGACGGGGCCAGCGATATAACGGGCCCCAGCGCGGAAAAGTCACCTGACCATGCTAGTCCGCGTAACAATGTAATCTTATTTATTTCCATCTTGGATTTTAACAATCAGTGTTTTTTCGTTTGTTGGAAATAATGAAGGTTGGATTGTTGGCCGGACTAAGTTGGTCATGTGACTTTTCCGCGCTGGAGCAACACCCTCTAGACACAAGGCCTCGGCACGGAGGACTCTAACGTCAAAAAGTAGGCAGCAAGGCCAACTATAAATACAGGCCAAGGCAGTAGAAAACAACGTAAAAGGTGATTTTCGACTGCCCCGGCTTGTATTTTTAGTTGGCCTTGCTGCCTACCGTATGACGTCAGAGTCTTCCGTGTCGAGGCAACACCACCTAAAGAGAAAGCTGAGCGCCTTAAGAAGAACGCCTCGATAGATTGAACAATTCAAAAGTTGGCCCTCTTGTCCCCTCAGGAAAACAAGAAGTCATTTCTAGCTTAGTTTCGATTCTAGCCTAGTTTCGATTCTACTTAACGAAAGAGTTTGCTTGCCTTTTTACTATCAGAATGCCTTTAACTTGTTTTCTCTGTGGATGTGTAAATAAGAAATCCGATAGAAACTTCACGTTTTATATATTTATACAATCCGAATCGATTAAGAAGCATCGGATTACCTTTAGCCAGCGAAAACTTTGTATCCAAATGCGAACAGCATAGTGTGATCTGTTCATTCGAAGCGTCTTGCTTTTTCTATAATCCTGCAGTTTTAAATTCATTGAAAATTAAAACGAAATTTATGGAAACTCGAATCTGTTCCAACTCTAAAAGAGCCTAATTCTGGTGATCTTTACAACGACCGCGATAGTCAGACATTTGGTCACCGCCGATGGAATGAAGTAGGCCTATCTGGTGTCATAAGGTACGTGCACGAGTAAATTTTTTAAAATACGAGTAAAAATACTGTTTTAAACGTAACGAACGATATACAAATTACACTATTAACACATTATAAAAAGCTCATCAGTTATAAATAGTGAAACAATAAAATATACGACAGAAATTGAACACGAAACGTGAAATTCCCATTTGCAGCCAGCAAAAAAACGCCACGAAGTTGGTCGAAATCGACAGCAGCGCTCTTATTTCGCACATCTGCCGCTCGCCTGATTTTTAGCATTGCTTAATACGAGAGTAATCACACTTATTTATTCTATTCGCTATGGAACGGGGAAGTTAGATCATTTTTCTCGGGCGAGAAGGAAAACGGCCGAGAGAAACGATCCAACAAAGTCGAAGTCTGAAGTTAAGCCACGAAGAGCGGGGCCAGTAAAAGGTTGGGCGGGAAAATCGCAAAACACCTTCCCTCCGCCTAGGAGGCAAAATTTTAAAAGGTTTCGAAGGTTCGAGAGACAAGATGCTCGTTGCCCATTCGCCCTGCATAATCGAATACCTAATCAGCTAATTAGCAGGGCGAATAAAAAGGGCAACCGAAGAGACATTCGAGAGAGAGATTCCCGAGACCATAGTAGGACGAATAGGAAGGAGGGACAAGTCAGAAACCAAGCCCAGTCCGATGGAAGAGTCGCCCCAGCTCAAATCAAACATAGGACACCGAGACTTAGTAAGAAACCTTCCTTATTCCGATAATCTGTGGCACTTACTCCTTCGAGGGAGTTTTGCGCCATCCCTATTCTTAACGACTGCTGTATGACGGTCGCAGCAGCCGGGATCAACGGCTTTACGTGCCCTCCGAAGCACGGGGAGAGATGGAAATTTGCAGGTGGTCACCCAACCTGTGATTAGCCGCGCCCAAGGTTGCTTAACTCCACCATTGCATTGAGCAAGGCGAGACAACTGGGCTACGGCTGCCCCTTTATTCCGATCTTACATTAATAATAGTCGAGCAACTCTCGAGTTTTCTCCGACAGATAGAAGAAACGAACCGAAGAGAGTCCGAACGCCGAGAGAAGGGCTCGCCAATCCGAATCGTAGCCGTACTCATCGCGCCCCGAAGTTCCGACTATGAAGAACGGCGAGCGACGGCCAGTCGAGCCAAGGAAACTCGAGTAATCTGAAGGAAGAAGGGGTTCAAGCGTCTACAACGGGACGTCGCCCTCGATATACCAGACCCAGCCAAGCCACTCAGACTGATCGCCGTAAAGGACTCGTAGACTTTCTAACCCATGAACGCTTCATGTGCGCCAGGAACCGTCTTGCCAGGCAAGTGCCCAATATTGTGACTTTATTAACGTTAATGCGCAATCAATTCGCACAGAAACAGACTCATTGAATGATCCTTGTATGACGCCTACTAAATTCCTCATTATCGTGCCCAGGCCCGTGTGCGACGAGGACAAAGGCCGAGCAGAGAAAGGCCTACCCCGATCCGATTGGTGTGCCGAGAGAAGAGGAGGCCCAGCTCACCGGAGCCAACAATCTAGAAGGCCGACCGAAGGACTACCCGCACTTAGACGATTTTTCCAAGGGGATCTACGGACCGCAAGGAAATTTGCAGCCGCCAGACAGTCAGGACGACTAACCCCCATCGTCCCTGCCCAGCGTTCTCAACGAGCAACATCGCGTAAGCGAATTCAACCAGGCTGACCAGGCGACCTCGCCACCCACCACTAGGTCCAGAGCTGAGTACCTAGGTTTAGGATCCACTTCCAAGTTTCCCTTCTCAAGTCGCGACCGCGCTGAGTACTCAAGCCGTGTGTCGCGCTTGGCTTCGTCAGTCAACCTAACGTGTAAGCCTGCTTTAGTGATTAAGCTATTGTGTTATGCCTTAGTTAATGTTGTTTTAATATTGCATCACGCCTGGTGAATGTGCCAAAATTTTAGTACTCTAAAGGTTAATGAGATGGTGCGCGTGCAGAATACACGTGATTGAGGATTATTGAAAGGGAAAATCGGTTTGTAAATCAAAAGAATTTTTTTATTCGTAGGGAGCTTATTATTTATTACGATAACTTGAAAACGAATTATCTTTTTCACACTCTGTTTTAATACGGGGCAGAGCATGAACAAGTTCGAACGTGAGTTTTAAGACAAATCACCGAGTCAAAAATTCGCAATTCAAAAGTTCAAATTCTCCAAATTTAATCAAAACGCAGTATAATCACAAACTTTTAATATCTGCAAGTCAGTATTTAAATAAACTTTCAGGCATAATTCTTTTTCTAAAACCAAGCAGATTTAATTTTTTTATTAATTTTAACTAATCAAGGTCGGTCGATCATAAGAATTTAAACATTACAAAAATTGTAGCCTTTGAGAGGAAACAACAGTAAAGTCCAAACGTGGGCGTTACAACGTGCGCGTGACAGGAAGCACGTGAAATTATGGTATTACATCCACGTTGGTGTTTCATTCGAAAGCAGTAAATGCCATGAAAAAATGTCTCCGAAAATCGGACCTTACTGGGAAATGACTCTCCGACTAATTACAGCTATTCTGCTATAATTAGCGCATGTAAAACACGAAATTTCTCTTTCAAAGAAAGGCATATCGGCAGCACTGAATGGAAAAGGAAAATCCTGGGAAGGGTTAATTCCAACTGGCCAGAAACAGCAAGATCCTCGAGTTCCCACAAGCCGAACACCATAAAAGGTCAATTTGAAAGATCCAGCAGCTTGTCCTGTGTGAAAATTCAGCAACCCAAACAGGAATCGCAAACAATATAGGAACTTCACAGGCTGTCGTAAAAAAAATAATAAACAAAAATTTGCAACTGGAAAAACTTCAAAAGAGTCGTGTTCATAAGCTGCTGCCACGACACGTCGTTGAAAAGAAGAAGAACTGTCGAAGGCTCGATAAGGGTTACCTCGCAGCAGAACGACGGAAGTATGTTGTCACTTTGATGGAAGCCAATGTCTACCTCAACTACTGCAACAAACCCCGCGCGATTTTCTAAAGTCACGTGGAGAGCAGTCATATCAAAAAAAAAAAAAAAAATCCAAGGAGTGGATGGAAAGTTTTTCAAAAGGATTTATGATGATTGCAGGATAGTCCTACAACGGCAAGCTCACAATCAATCAATAGAGTAGATAGAAAAGCTATGGTTAACTCCCTTTAGTATCAGCAGCATGTTCTCAGTTCAAGTTTTCACGAGGAAATCCCCAGATTGCATAGAGAGGACAAAAACAAAGTTTGGCTGCATCAAGACAAAGCCTCCAGCCATGCGTCTAACTCGACCTTTCAATTTATATTGGATTTGGAAGATGAAACAGGAAATCAAGTTATACCTTTTTATGATATTCCTGTCAAGTCACCAGATACCTTTCTGTGGATTTGGGTTATTGAAACGAGCCCTTGCTCGACGCCGTCCAACAACCATTGAGTCAAGTCACTTTTCCAGGAAAGGCTACAAACAGGAATGGAACAACATCAGCCACGCCGTTCTGCAGAAACCCCTTCTACAGTGGAAGATACGGTGCAGGGCAATAATCCAAAACCAGGGTCATCAAATAGAACACGATCGTTGGCGGAGAAAGGGGTTTTTCTTCGTAAACTTTATCCTCCAAATCATTACCACAGATCATAAACAACTTTTCGTATTGGAGCTGCAGTAATGCGCGCCATTTATATCTGTCGGGCACAATATGCGATTCTTTCTAAACGCTTATTAACAATCATATAATAGAAAATTAATAAATATGCTAATACACCCATACCTCGTTATACGTACGCTCGTTGTACGTACTTTTCGATTTACGTACTTTTCAAATTATGGCACGAATTCGTTTTACGTACCCAATATTTCGTCACACGAGATTAAATAAAGAGTAGAGTGGAAATACACTGATCATCAGCGCCAGCACTATGACCTCGTCAAGTACGTCGTCATTATTTCCACTCTAATAAATTAATTTAGGCTATATATTTTCGATTTTTGTTTCATGTGTATTATTATGTTTATGAAGAAATAAAAATAATAAACTAAAGACTATAAAAAATAAATACTAACTTTGCTGTATTATTTCACATAAAAAAACACTGAAACAGATTCAATTTACTTTGTGTATATTTTGTATCAAAATCATTTATGTGCATTGTCAAAGCGTTATCACGAAAATCATTGATGTGCATTGTCAAAGCGTTATCACGGAAATTTATTTTTAAAAAGTACAGTAGTGACCTCTGATGAGAGCTACATAATAAAACGTCTCACGTTTTTCCATTGCCTCGACTTTTCTACTGACCCTGAAAAGTACGTATTCGTTATACGGATATTCGATTTACGTACCAAGTTTTTGGAACCAATCAGTACGTATAACGAGGTATAGGTGTACAAATAAAACTAATTATTTACTTTTGATTCCTCTTGTATTCGTTCTTCTATAAGCCGTTTACCAAACCCAAAATCCCGTAATGAGCTTAATAAAAATTTTCGCTGTTGTTTGAAAAGCTCTCCGTCGGTTACAAAAAGACCTGTAAAAGACAAATTAATGCATTTTTAGAGATTATGAAATAAGAGGTTGGTTACTTTGAAAAGATTATATTTAATATTTGATTTTTTCTTTACCTATAGAGTCTCCAAATTCTGAGGCTGCCCCCTCAGTAGGTTTTCCAGAAAAAAATTCGCCTTGCTTAACAAATGCTTCCTTTATGACATCATAACCGTTTAATATAACAACCCGTCTGAAAATAATAAGGTCATTACTTTTGAAAATATGTGATGCAAAGAATAGTCATTTTTTATAGATAGAAAAAAGCCACAAAATCGTCCTGAACCGATGATGTTCATTTTACCATTTTCCTTATTTTTTGAAATTTCTAAAATATATGTTATTTCTCTGACCTTTTTATTTGTAATTCAAAAGAAACATTGTTCAGAAAAATATTCATATATATTTAATATGATTTAATGATATTTATTTAATTCAATATTTAATATTTGTTATTGAATACCTTGTTCCCACATTGACGGATATTATATCTCCATATTTTTTGGCCAATGTTAAAATGTCTATATGTGGATTCTTGCTGAAGAAAAACATATATCCGAATATAGGAAAACCCCACGGGCCGGGGGGAGTTCCTGCATAATTTATTTTTAGATAAACAAAATATAATAAGGTAAAGATGCATATTAAAATTAATGTCGTTGATCCCTCTATGAAAGAGTTTCCAAGCAAATCCAAAATAGTCATTCTGCAAAACAAATACAAATTATCAGAAAAATAGAAAATTAATGATTTATTTAATCCTTAATTTAGAAGTTAACCCATTAACCAATTAACTTGAGTAATATATTACTTAATATAGATAAAATATTGAGTAAAGTATTCTATTGTTAACTGGATTTTCTCTATTTGAATATCGTTATTTGGTTTGATGAAAATTAAACGAAGTAAAAATGATTTCGTTCTTTTAAACCGAAAAGGTGGTAATCAATGTGCGAACAGATTAAGTTTTTAATTCCAATATTTGCTTAACGGTTCGTAACCTAAAGCTAATCCACGATTAAAATTAAACATATAGTAAATTAATGTTTGAATGATGTTGGAATATACACTGGCGGGGAAAAAAATCCCAACACCACGAAGGACTTGTGCTAGATGAATGAAATTTGGACAGTATATTCAGCTATGGTATTTATTCAATTGATTCAAGTTTCAAGGTTACAACTTATAGGGGGCGCCACCAGCGCCACCCTGTACATAGTGAAAAGCACGGACTTTAGTACCCGCTGTAGTCGCCGCGCTGGTCTATGCAGGCCTGCGCACGTGCATGCATACGGTCGTAGAGATGCCGAATGTCATTTTGTGGTATGGCATTGTTGTACCTGGATGGTCAGATCAGCGACAGTTGTTGCTGGTTGTGGAAGAGCCTTGACACGGCGTCCGACCATGTCCCAGACGTTCTCGATGGGCAACAGATCTGGTGATCGTGCTGGCCATGGTAGGATGTGGACACCCTGAAGGGCACGTTGGGTTGCAGCGGCAGTGTGGAGTCGAGCGTTATCTTGTTAGAACAGTCCCCCTGGCATACGAGCCATGAATGGCAGCACAATGGGTTCAACAACCATCCGAATGTAAACATTTGCCGTCATGGTGACTCGGATAACCACCAGGAAATCCCTCTGCTATCATAGAAAATTCCTCCCCATATCATAACGCCAGGGGTGGAGCCAATAAGCCGACGACGGATGCAGCTCGGTAACAGGACTTCCCCACTCCTCCTCCTGACCCTTGTGCGACCATCACTCTGACCCAGACAGAAACGACTTTCATCCGTGAAGACCACAGACCTCCATTCTGTCCTCCAAGTCGCTCTGGCTTGACACCACTGAAGAAACGCACGGTGTTGAGGGGTAAGAGGCAAACATGCCACAGGGTGCCTGGAGTGGAGGTTCCTTGCCAGGAGACGGTTCCGAATTGTGCGTGGAATGACGTTGGATGCCACAGCAGCCCAAATGTCCGCTGCAGATGCCGTCCGATTTGCCACAGCCATCCTATAGATGCGCCGGTCAACCCTGTCTCCAGTGGCCTGGGGTCGTCCAGATCCTGGTCTCCTGCTAATCCTGCCTTCCCTGGACGATTGCTGCCAATAGTTGTACACAGTGGCAACGCCTCGACCCATGCGTTCTGCAATAGCACGGAACGAAAGTCCACCCTCTCGAAGGCCCACTACACGTCCTCGTTCGAATTGGGTTAGCTGCCCGTATTCACGTCGCTGTCGCCTTCGGGGCATGTATAACGTACTCTATCACACATGTCCACAAGTGTCTGAAGTAACAGAGACGCGCGTCTGATCTCCTTTATATCTGTCATTAGAATGTCTCATTTGTGTGTCCGTGGTGTCTGCGATAGCCCAATTGGTAGAGGCGTCGGCCATGATAGTCGAGGTTCCTGGTTCGAATCCGGATCGCAGAATTTTTCCTTCCATTTTTCAATTGAAAAATCATTACTCTGTCATATTTGTATTTTAGAAGTTGTATTCGTTCACTTTAGGTGAGACATCCTGTATAGAACTAAACTATGTTTCGCTTGTTAGTGTAATGCACAAATCTTATTACACATAAACTTAACATTCTACGCCTATTTAGATTACAAAAATGGTTCGTCCGCATTTTACTCAAAATTCATAAGCCAGCTCCAGTTTCTCACCTTTTCAAAAATTTAGGAATATCTCCAGTACATCAAATATACTTCATAAACCTAGCAGTTTTCATTCTTAAAGCGGTCAATAATAATATTGTAACCTCCCTTTCGCATTCACCGTTTATAACAAACAATGCCCCTCCCTACTACACCCGACAAGCCGACTCTCTCCAAAAGCCATTCATAAATCACAATTATCAACTTAAATGTATTTCCATTTCAGGAAGTACACTTTGGTCCTCCATACCCTTAAGCCTCCGCATCTTAACGAATTTCACAACTGTTAAATCCTGCATAAAGACTAATTTCTCCATGCTCCCCAATAATTAACTAATTTCCTATCACGCACGCCCTGTCCTCTCATTATAAAATTGAAATACATATTGTTGTACACAACATCTTTATCCCCATCCTGAGTCCTACCTTGTCGGCCCCTAGCCATACAGCCCAAGATGGATGATTGTACTTTTCCACAGATTAAAATAAATAAATAAATAAATAAATAAATAAATAAATAAATAATATAAAGCCATTTTGTTTTTTCATGATTTCAATGCAGTATATAATTGAAAAATAAAGCAAATGACGAGGCCTACGAAATAACAAGGCCTGGAAGCTGAAAATTCACCTAATCACCGGGGTGCTAGCAATTAATCAATCTTCATTGTTTCCAACAAACGGAAAAACACTAATTGTTAACATCACGGTCTATAGATATTCATGGTCATCGAGTTTCAAATTCATGGTCATCGAGTTTCGGCCATTTTCCATTGTTTCGAGAAGCTAAGGAAAACAGATCGCGCCAGGTGCCGCATAGATCGCACTATTCCCGACCGCAACCTGCGATACAGATTTTCATTGAAACTGAATACGAAATTAAAGTTTCTGTCTGCCGGTAGGATGGCGCTGCAGGCGCAATTGGGCAGATTGTACATGCAGCGCCACTTTTCAATATAGTTCCTGCCCTACCGAGAGCTAGAAACTTTAGCTTCATTTTAACAATGGAGCTCGATAACCATGAATATCTATAGACCGTGGTTAACATCCAAGATGGTCAGCTGACTTTTCCGCTGACTCATCCTTTCGAAAGTAGCTCTTTGTTGAGTATTTAAAGTTGGAATGAGTCGTTCTGCTTCTCTTCTTTCTTCAGTTGGATTAAAATTAATAACTCAATTGGCTGCCCAGTTGGCTCTGGCAGATTGAAAGAAGTGCAATTAAGACTATGTTGCTTGAGAAGCGAAGAAATGTCTTGAAGAGAATAATTGAATGCAACATCTTCATCATGATCTCTCAAATAATCGATTGACATTGGTTGTTTGTATTAGTCCCATGAATCTTTTGCATTTGGTGGTGAACAAAATACGCAGATGAAAGAAAAGAACTCTCTAAGTTGAAATGGTGTGTTGAAGACAATAGCTTCTCGTATACATTTTTCCCATCCTTCGTCCTCATAAAAAATGCCTAGTTGTCTTGTTGCTTTAACAAAAGTTGAACACAGTACTCAATCAACAGTTCTTAAATTTTCAAATGATTTTGCCCCAGGAACATGATGTAGAATAATTTTTGTTGAGTTAGATTAAAAATGTACATTCGTGCAATTGTATTAACATTTACACGTCTTGGAGCTTAAAAATATTAACATTTTACTATTGAAATTTTCAAAAGGCTTATTAATTATTATTATTATTTATGCCAATATTTTTCTTGGTTGATCTAATATGAACTCATATCGAGCCAATTTTCACCATTGCTTTAAGGTAAATAAAGTGTTAATTTCTTTCGTTACATAACTGTTTTGTCCAGTTTTATTTGTCTTCACCGTGTACGGACCTATGCGGCCGAAGCCCGCCAGAATTTTGCTGAGCGGAAGGTAGACGACCATGGGCACTATAAACAGAGTGGCCAATTTATGACCACCTCAGTCCTTCGTTGGACCATCTTTTGCGTTTAATACTACGTCAATTCTTCTTGGCATGGACTCCATGAGATGTTGAAAGGTGGTTTCTGCCGAAATTTGCTGCACTTTATCCCTTCTATTTGTCTTTTACAATTCTAGACACTCTGTTCTACCCGAGCATTTACTAGCCGATGATGACCGCAAATTGCACGTTGAGACCCAATTTTTTGTCTGACATTCCAGTTTTTAATCACTTTAACAACTGATGCTCTTGAACATTTCACAAATGTGTCGGTTTCTTGTACTCGCTTCATGGCTCCAAACTCCTACAATCATCCCACGTTCAAAGTCTGTGAAACCTGGTTAATTACCCTATCTTCACAAACAAATCAGTCTGGCCCTCTAGTGACAAATGCGTGAAGGCATAGCTAATTTGCTTTAAACTGTCAGATGGTCATAATAAATTGGCCACTCAGTGTAGATTAGTTTAAATAGCTCCGAGTTCCCACAGAAGCAGAAACTGAGATTTTGAGGTTTCTAATTTAACTGACTAACTCACTGTTACGACTCGAATAAAATTGACTTTTTACTGGAAAAATGTTTAAATACGCCGTTAATAAACAATTAAACATTAATTATTAAATATGCTTTGAAATATAATAAAATTCTTACAATAATGATACAGAATTTTTTTTCGATATTTTAAGAAACTATATTGATATTATGTAAATAAACTCTGAGAAGGAGAAGTCCATTCTCGATAATCCTTTTTTTATCATTCGAATAAATCACAGGAAAGTGAAAAGGAAAACCAAAGAATGAATATACATTTAATTCTGATTACGTAAATATGCATTTAAACATATTGAATTAAACTAGCATTATCAAATACGAAATTGCTATATACAGTATGTCCCATAATGAGTGAACAAAATTTTGGTAAATTTGATTCTAAGCAAAAAACTTCATATGAATGGGTCCGTATTTGAACGATAATTGAGATATGAACAAATAAAAATGCCGGCGCCAAGATCAGCAAGTTAATAACTCAGATTCTATAACATCTAGGATGATGAAATTTGGAGTAATAACAGGATACATACAACTGTTAAAATTTAATCGAATTGCTAGGAGTAGTTTCCTTGCAACTTCAGGGGGGAGGAAGTTGGGGGGAGGCCGTGGCCTGGTGGGCTTCCACTGAACACACAACTTCAGGGAAGTTAAGCAACATCAGGCTTGGCTAGTACAAATATGAATGGGCTAGTACAACATGTAACTGGATGGGCGGCCATCAGTGAAAAATGATCTTCACTCCCCCCCCCCCCCCCCCCGGCTGCTGCGACCATCTGACAGCAGTCGTTAATCCAGGTCCATCCAGGGACCCAACTCGTCGTCTTCTGGTCATACAGGCCCTGGATGGACGTATTGGATACAATCAATCAATAAGATAATTTTGACATTTTTCAATTCACCATGGTATTTTTAGTTTCCGAGTTACGCATTCAACATCGTAACACGTGCTGGTCAGTACTCACATGAGAGTATGTATTAGGATTTGAATGCGTAACTCAGAAACTTCTCCTTGGAATTAGATCAAATTTTAACGGTATACATAGTTGTATTTACCCTATTTTTCTCCCAATTTCGTTATCCTAGATAATACAGAAACCTGAGTTATTAACTTGTTGATCTTAGTGGCGGCATTTTTATTTCTGTTCATATCTCAGTTATTGTTCAAATTCGGATCCATTCATATGAACTTTTTTACAAAAATATCTTCATATAGTTCTCTGAAAACATTTAAATATAAAATTTACAAAAATTCTGTGTGTGCTTAAAATAATAACAGAATTTCGTCTGTTAACATACTAAATAAAAAACACTGTTCCTCAACTTCTTATTACAAGCTAACTAATTAAAATTTTCCAAACAAATATAAAAATGCCGTTCACAGCTCTCAATCGATAAAAATAGAAACTTTTAAAACCATTTTATCGATTACTACTCACAGATTTTTAATGCATTAGGAATAATTTTAAGTTAGGTTAATTAAAAATTCACCTTTGTTTATGATATTCAAGGACTTTGTTCGTTTAAAAAAATGCGGTAAAGATATGTATCCGAGTTAAAACGCTAAAAACATAGGAGTTCCAAGTTCAAATGTCTTGATTTATTTTAAATTTAAACATCTTTTTTATGATACTGTTTATGTAATCCTAGTTTGCATAAATTACGATTTATCTATAGATAAATACTTCCTGTTACGTAATAATTTTTTATGATTAGATAAACGATGAAGAAAAAGTATCAATAATACTGTTCTCAATAAAGTAGATATAAGAATGAAGCAAGTTTAATATTTTGCATTGATGAAAATTTTACTCTCGGGCTTTAATTGTGTGATGTTCATTTTAATTTCATGAAAATCTAAGGCTTATAGTCACTCATTCCTACCGATGTATTGGACTATGTGCAAGCCATGACTCTACAGATGTGCGAAGCAAATTAAAATCAGACAGTTAGGGCAATTAACCTTTCTATTGGTAATTTTTTAAATTTTTTCCTATTCTTCCATTAGAGTCATATAGTAATTTGCAATTTCTGTAATCTTTTCTGTTTTTTTTTATTGTCTCCACATAAAGCAGAGTCTTTAAAGCCATATTTTTGAAACAGTATTTTAATTGTTTTTTCGCTGTTTCCTGACTTTATATTGGTCATTATATATATGTTCTCTTAATTATTTTTTGTTTCCATTTGGAACTACTTTCACAAGCACATTAAACAGCTTGAATGAAAATCCATTTTGGATTATTCTCGTCTTTCTTTCACCTAATGCTTGAAAATATATATGTTATGTGACTGATTATTGCTTTCTTGGCTTTGTACTGCTTTAGAAATATCAGCAGGATTATCTTTTGAACTTTATTTTGGTTTAGAAAGCACATATTGGTTATGAATGATTCAAGTTAATCATCTAATGTCTGGTGTTGATTTAATTTCCAGGCGTTTTGTGTAATTCACAAATGAATGCTTGAGATCTATTTTCATGAAACTACGAGTTGTTTGTTTTGACAAAGATTAAATTTTAGTTTGGCAATTTTTTTCCAAACTTTACAATATGTTTATATAATGTCATGAAGTAATACTTTAGGATATGAAATTTAACTGCAAACTTTTGGACTTTTGTCCGTTGATTTGTTTTCAATAAAACAAACAAAACACAGTTAATATAAATGTTCTAAAAGATGTTTTGGAAAAACAGAAGCACTTACGACTGCATATTTTCTAAAAAGTAGATATACTTAAAAAATGACTTATTCTATGGCTATCGGACTGAATTGTTGTTTGATGTGCTTGAAATTTTGAAAACTGCGCAATTTTCTTCATTGGATATATTGGAATTTTACTTATACAAACTGCTAAATTATATATTTTTTTATTGAGTTTATCTCTTGTTTTGGGGAATATTTATACAATTTCATCTATGTCTGATTAGATTATTCTTTTCATATCTTGCAACTGAGTGTAAAAATTTTCTTTTTTTTTGGTCATGACATTTAGAGTTTAAAGATTCGTTGATTTAAAGAGCAAAGTATACAGGGTGCATTATGAAAGTAATGCGCATTTTCTGGGAAAAATAGGTTTATTGATCCGCTTGGTACAAAAGGTTAAAATTCTTCAAAATAGTCTCCTCCTGCATCAATACACTTGCGGAGACGATTCTGCCAAGCCTGGAAGGCACCCTGGAATTCCTCGACTGGAATGTTTTTCAGGAACCTTGTAACATGAGCTTGGATGCTCTCCACCGACTCCCAGTGCTTTCCCTTCAGCTCTCTCTTCAGTCGAGGGAACAAAATAAAGTCACACGGAGCCAAGTCAGGGCTGTAAGGAGGCTGGGGCACAAACGGGGGTCTTGCTCCGGGTCAGGAAGTTGGTGGCGATGAAGACCGTGTGGCTGGGCGCATTGTCATGGTGGAGCTTGAAGATGTCTTTGATGTCAGTTTCTGTTGTATTCTTCCCAAGCCGCACCCAAAACTTGATTGCGTACCGCTGTTCCAGCGAACACTCCACCGTGCTGTGACACAATCGAAAACAGACTTCGTGCGAAGACACGTCCTACTGCTCCTACTGCTCGGAGCGAACTGAGACTGGGCGCGTTTGGAAGGGCAGACCCCACCGCCACATTATTCGACCATTCCGAGCGCGCTGCGATGGATAGTCGCGTCACAATAAAATTATGCGCATTACTTTCATAATGCACCCTGTATTAATATATTAGAGAGAATAGAAATCAAACCATTGCCATATTTCTTAATATTCCTATTATATTATACATATCAAACCAATCCTGAGGGCAATTTAATTTCGCATAAATGTTTAGTGTTATTGCTCAGTCTAAGAATCTCTAAACTTAATGTGTGATGCTTATAATACAGATATCAATTGTACTTTTCTTTTTGGGTGGAATATAACTTTTGATAAATTTTGATATTAAACTAAAGTATAATATCATGATTTATTTCAATTTAATCAGAGAAATTATTTAACCTAAAGAAAAATTGCGGCACACTAGAACGTAAGTTTTTGTTTTTTTGACGTAGAACTACGTCTATCAGGGGTGCAGCCAAGGAAAAATTCAGACGCGGTTTTTCGTTCAAAAAGTGATGTACATATCTCAGTCCATATCTTTGTATCACTATATCCTACAACTATGGTCAATATCTCGTTGGAAACAGAAAGGTTAGGTCTTGAATAATAAACAAAATTTTAACAAAATGGGCCACTGGGTCCGAAGTTGCAGCAAGTTAAAGTTAAGTGAATTTTATGTGCTCGCCGTAGTAATAACGGAGTGGCGCTGCTACAGCATGTACGTTAGAGATCCTGTATGTATAAGAGATACGACAACTAATTACATGGACGTCATTTTGTGCTAAACACATGAATAAATTCCTTTTTATGACGGCTTGGCCGTTTGGTCAATTGAGACAATTTTTTTTTCTACTTTTCATACATTCTAAAATTTCAATAACACTTTCTTGAAATAGTTATTTTCTTGAAATAATGTAATTATTTTTAATTATATTGTGGCGTTAACGCCATTTACAGGGGACACATCGGGAGGACTCAAACACCTTCCACAGATTTTGATGGGAATAAACATAAAGGTTGGGGCCATCTAAAAGTAACTCGTGTAAAAGGTTTTAGGTTAACAAGCCTTCGTTTTTTTAAAAAAGCGACATCAAAATAAAATCTAAAAAAAGCGACGTCAAGGATTCAGCTTATATCAGCTCATCCCTCTTCCCTGCTTATATACCTAAAGAATTTGCAATGAACGGATATTTATAAGAGAAAAAGACGAGACACAAAAAACCCTGGAATACAATAAATAATAGTTATTAAATAAAAATGAAAAATAAATAATAATTAACAAAATAATTAATAAATAACAAATAAAACCAAAATAAAACTAGAAATATAAAATCAAATAAAAAGCTGACGTTTCGGATAGAGACTATCCTTAATCAAAGCAAAAAGGATA
>JAHWFO010059147.1:0-15020 GCA_023313115.1 Rhysida immarginata
CTTTACATTTTCAATACTCTGAGAAAGAGCTTTTACATAACAAAAACATAAACGGTGATTCATGAGAATCTACTTGTTTCCTATTTAGTGGACAATATGAAATAAACAATACTAATAGGAGAATTTATCCTTAGTATTTAGTGGACCCTCCATTCTGTATAATAAGTGTGAAAACACGATCCTTCATTGATTTAACAAGCTTTTGAAGGACTTCAGGATCTAAGTTATACCATGCTTCAACAATTGATTCTTTCAATGATGAAACACTGCTGTACTGATAAACTTTACGCACAATGATACCCCATAAGTTCTCGATAGGGTTCATGTCCGGACTTCTCGGTGGCCAGACCATCGTGTTGACATTTTTAGATTTCAGCCAGTTCTTTGTTGACATCGAACTGTGGCACGGGGCGTTGTCTTGCTGCAGAACCCAAGATGGTCCACAAATGTCTTGTCCATAAGGTAAGGCAGCTTCTTCAAGTAGCTCCTGATATTTCACAGAATTCATTCTAGTGGTAACGAATGCTAGAGGAGTAGTTCCATTAAAGCCAAAACCGCCCCATATCATTACTGAGCCGCCACCATGAACTCTTGTAGAAAATAACTGCTTCTCTTTGCGAATGGCATGCCAGTAGGACTGCAACCCATCTGGACCATCCAGATTGAATTTTTTTTCATCTGTAAACAACACCTCCATCCATTTGTCATTCCACGTCATATGTTCCTTTGCCCAGTGCAAACGTTGATTCTTATGCTCAGCAGTTAATGGAGGTTTGGCCTGTTTTTGTTGTGTACGTCAAGTGTGGTGATGAAGACAAAATCCTCCACACAGTCTTGTGCTTTACTGGAAGTTGCAGATCAGCACATATTCGAGAACACGAGTGGCCAGTTTGAGTTGCTTCACGGATGATGTGTTGTTTGTCACGATTTGTCAACTTTGGCTTCGGACCACGTTTCTTCTGCGCCGATTTTCAACTGCCCGCTGTCAGAAACCTAGCAATGGTACTCTTAGGTTCGTTCAGCAAAGCAGCAATTTCACGTATTGACTTTGCACTCTCTCGAAATGCCATGATTTTGCCTTTTTCAATATCAGACAGCTTTTCTCGACTTGCCATTATTGAAAGAATCTGGAGTTCTCAATATGACTGCATATGAGCTTAAAACAATCAAAGAATGATATTCCTGCCTTCCTGAGAATTGTGTGCTGTTACCTTAACTCTTAAAATGGAACTGTCCACTAAAATAGGAAACAAACTGTAAAGTACTGTACGTTATGTGACTGACTCGATACAGTATGTCTATTAGGCTCAAAAAATGGAAAATTCTCGACCCTCGATTATCACGATTAATTTGTGAAAAGCGGTCGATTAATCTGGTTTTTCAATAATCGCACATCCCTACGCTGAGTGCTCATAGACAACTTGTACAATGTGTTAGAAATTGTTTTGAGCCTTGACGTTGTGGTCACTCATGCATTAGAAGGGTTTTCTTAATTAACCCTCACAATATTTTGAGTGGAGTTTCTAATAACTGAAAACAACTTGATTGTGTTGTTGGAAAACAGGGGGCCATTAGTTACTACACTATATGATCACAAATATCCGGACACATGCACGTTTGCGCTCAAGCCACGATTTCATGGAAATCAATAGGGCGTTTCACATCCCTTTGCCCGAATCACAGCTTCCACACTTCGGGGAAGACTTTCCACCAAATGTTGGTAGGTACTTTCCGGAATGTTCCTCCATTCCTCCCGAAGAGCGAGAATCAGTTCGGGTACAGAAGTTGGCCGATGTGATCTGGCCCGCAAGCGTCTTTCCAATTCGTCCCACAGACTCTCTATAGGATTGAGGTCGGGACTTTGTGCCGGCCAACCGATTTCTTTGACCCATGAGTCCGCAAACCACTGCTGTACACGCCTCGCTTTGTGGCACGGAGCATTGTCGTGTTGGTAGAGAAATGGCCCGTTTCCAAAAAATTGCCACAACGTTGGAAGTGCACAGTTGTCCAAAACATTCAGATAACGGTCGGAGTTCATGATTCCTTGCACAGGAACGAGCTGGTCCAGTTCGTACCGTGAAAGTGAGCCCCACACCATGACTCCTCCTCCTCCGAACTCGACTGTGGGCTCTGTGCACTCAGGTAAGAAGCGTTCTCCAGGTATGCGCCAAACCCAAACTCGTCCGTCGGGTTGCCAGAGTGTGTAGCGAGATTCGTCTGTCCACATTACACGTTTCCATTGGTCTATTGTCCAGTTTCTGTGGGCTTTACACCACTCCAGACGTCGCTTGGCGTCGACCCTGCTGAAGTGGGGCTTGTGGGCAGCAGCACGGCCATGGAATCCCATCGTGTGCAGTTCCCGACGAATTGTCATGGTACTGGCATCATTTGCAGAGGCGTTTCGAAACTCTGTGGCAATTTTTGCTTCTGGTTGCTGCGGGTGACACGACGAAGCACTCGACGGTCTCTGTCTGTTAGTTTCTTGGGTCTACCGGTTCGTTGTTGAACTGTTGTCGATCCCCGGGTCTTCCATTTCATAATGACATCGCCTACTGTTGACTTGGGTATCTGAAGAAGGCTAGAAATGTCACGCACGGACTTGGCGCATAGGTGACATCCAACGATGGTTCCACGTTGGAACTCGCTGAGCTCTGCCGAACGATCCATTCTTGCCAATGTCCAAGCAGAGTTGTGTCTGAAAGTGTGGGAAGCTATTTAAATGATGTGCAAGTCATTATCATGTGACATTGGGCCAATCGATGATCTGTGAGGGGTGTCCGGATATTTTTGATCACAGAGAATCTCCATCTACTTTCTTTTCCATTTTTTATTCATACTAATTGCATTACTTATCTTTAATACCAATGCTATCTTCTAAACTTCTAGGACAGACGAGGACCCAGTATTGATAGTGCAGCCGTTACACACTTGGGTGCCAGTTAACAATGTCACTTCAGGCCAAGTATTAGATTTCATAGCGTTTTGGAATTTCGGTGGACGCAGACGTGATGGGGAACGTGGGGCATATAGATGGCTGTACCACTTTAGACATCCTCAAGAGGTAGAAGAATGCAGGCTCGCTGTTCTTGCAAGGTTCCCTGAAACTTTTGGTGTTGGGCCTAGGACTCTAAACTGGGTAGAACAAGTCACCGGAGGACCACTTCCCACTGTATTTTCAAATATTTTTGCTAATACACGAGTCATAACAAGAACTTCAAGCAGTGCGTCCGAGTTTTATGATCCCCGCTTTTTTATAATGTACTGAAGTTGTTAATTTAAAGTTAATTAGTTACTAATGTAATGCTTTGATTTACTGTAATAAGGCCTGACAGTGCTCATAGTGTATTAAAACTAAATATTTTCATTAACAAGTATAGTGGCTTTACTGTTTCTAAGTTAGAATACGAGGTCTGTTCAAAAAATACGTAGACTGACGTCATAAAACAAAATATACTTTATTCAGAAGTTACACATCTGGGTCCCTTTCAAAGTACTCTCCTCCCCGACGCACACACTTATCCCAACGGTGTTTCCACTTTTGGAAACAGTCCTGGAACGCTTCTTTTGTGATGTCCTTCAGCGCCTTCGTCGCATTTGCCTTTGTCGGGAATCGTCTCAAATCTCCTTCCTTTCAAAGGTCTTTTGAGTTTGGGAAACAAGAAGAAGTCACAAGGAGCGAGGTCAGGTGAGTAGGGTGGGTGAGGAAGAACAGTGATCGAGTGTTTGGCCAAAAACTCGCGAGTTCTGAGGGCTGAATGGGCTGGAGCGTTGTCGTGACGAAACAACCGGTCACCTCTCGTCCGCATTTCTGGCCTTTTCCACTCGTCCAGTGGCAGTTTTTCCGAGTTTAACACAAAATTTCACAGCAACTCTTTGCTCGTTCGAGTCACTCGTTCTAAAAATCCGCCAAACGAGAAAAAACACACTTCACAAACAACCGCGTAGCTAATCAACCAATACTGATATTTGCAATCAAAAAATGCCTTGTAATCAGCGGATCTGTCAGAAGATGGTGACACCAAGCGATTTTGATTGGGACCAACAGGGCCCGCGCAATTCAAACAGTCTACTTATTTTTTGAACAGACCTTGTATTGCAGATAATTAATGACTTCTATTTTTTTAACATTAAAGAAAAAAGAAACAATATGGGAAACTGCTATTTTTTTTTATTTCCCCTTCACTACAACAGCGTTTTTTGTTATTCATGTGGAGTTTTTCTGTTTTACACTGTTAATATTTTTTGAGATATTGTAATGAAAGTTACATTGTTAATAGACCTATCTCGGTCAGGTGACTTTTCAGTGCCGGAACCTGTCCTTCTCGTTAGCCTTGGGAGGGAAACAGGTCACTTGATGATGACCCTCTATATCGCCAGGTGCGCAGCAATCGATGACTATACTAAATTGTAGGATTTAAGAAAAAAAACATGAGTAATGTACTTTCCATCACGTAAAAAAATATATAGCACATATAAAAATTTTTCATAGAGAATTCTTTATTAAACATCAAAATACACTGTGAAAGACAATGTTTCAAAACAGCGCGCCCGGCGGTACAGAGGGTACACGCAACAATCGATGGCGTCAAAACAATATGCCCTGCTCAGAGACAAATGAAAGAAAGAGACTGGCAGTGCCCTATTCATTTCGCTGAGCGCTACTGGTGCCAGCGGAAGTGCAGCATTCGCCATGTTATGATTGGCAAAAACCTAAGGCGGCATATACAGCACATATGCCGTTATAAATTATTAAGCACATTTTGACAGTGAATATTTTATTAACCAAGAAATGTACACACTTCTTGTGAACATCATTGAAAAGTACAACTCAAACAGTTTTTTTCCGTAATATTCCGAAATTACAGCACTTCCACGTGTGCTCCTGCAGTGACTCGCAGAATATCCATTCGATATTCGATTTCACGCCACGTATTCCGCAGCATTTCAGGTGTCACTGTTGCAATGACGGCCACAATCCTTTCCTTCAACTCGTCAAGATCACGCACTTTGCTGGAGTACATGCGGTCCTTTACATATCCCCACAAGAAAAAATCGAGTGGTGTGATGTCAGGAGATCGCGGAGGCCACGAAATCGGACCCCCACAGCCAATCCAACGACCAGGAAATTGTTCGTCCAGGTATCGCCGCACAATCGTTCCCCAGTGTGGCGGTGCACCATCCTGTTGAAAAATAACATCTGGTTGTCGTGGTTCAAGCTGCGATATAGCATAACATAGCAGCACGTCGAGGTACGTGATGCTCTTTACCGACTGCTCTGTGAAGAAGAATGGTCCAATCACTTCATTGACAGTCGACGCGCACCACACATTGACCTTTGGACTGTCTCTAACGTGTTCACGGACTTCACGAGGGTTCTCTGATCCCCAAATGCGACAGTTGTCTGTTCACACGCCCGGAAACATGAAATGTTGACTCATCTGAGAAAGCCACTTTATCCAAGAACGTGTTGTCCACATCAATTTTGTGCAGAATGAGCTCCGCGAATGCAAACCGTTGCGGTTTATCGTCGGGCTTTAGTTCCCGAACAATCTGAACTTTGTAGGCATACAATTTCAAACGCTTATGCATCACTTTCATCACCGTAGATCGTGGGACTCGCAATTCCAAGCTGGCGCGCCGAGTCGACTTCGTAGGGCTCCGTTGGAACGCATCTCGCACCTTCTCGATGACTTCCTCACTGACGGTAGGCCTACCAGCACCTTGAACTGCTATCACGGATTTCTGCTCATGAAACCAAAGAACGCACATTGCTTTCTGCGGCACGGTCGCCATTTTCGCGTTTTGTGTTCCTACGCCAAACAGTGCTGCCGCCTGGTGGTGATAGTGACACATGACAAACTGTTTGAGTTGTACTTTTCAATGATGTTCACAAGAAGTGTGTACATTTCTTGGTTAATAAAATATTCACTGTCAAAATGTGCTTAATAATTTATGACTACCCTGTATTCTCAATGTAATTTCAGCTGTTTTTTTAGATGATTTCTGGAAGTATTAGTAAGCATAACCCGTTTTCTGATTTTTTTTAAAAAACTATAGCATTAACTAACGATAACGTATACTTTTAATGACTCCAAATAGCTGATTCAATGCCTAACGAATTTTTAAAAGAAAATATTTTAAAATTTTAAATTAAAAAGGAAGAAATAATTCTCAGGTCAATAAAAATCAATTTATTAATCCACATATTGTAATAAGCAGTTGTTAGCGATTATTTCACATCGGCCTCGCTAGCTCAGTGGTTGCGTGATCGCCTCTGATGCCCGAGGACACTGGTTCGATTCCGGGCGAGGACGACGAGGATTTTTTCAGGGAGAAAAAAAATCACGCAGGGAGAACTGAGATCACGTAGTTCCTTTGGAAGGGAAGTAAAGATGTTGGTGCATGTAATTTAGGTTAGTGTGTGCTGAAGCGTGTGTGCGAGCTGGTGGCGGGCACTTTGAACAATTCCTGTAATTTGGAGCCACGGCTTTAGTTGGCTGTATGGCGTAAATAAATAGTTTCCAGACAAGGTGCTATACAGCATTTTCGTCTTCTTTTGACCTGAAGAATATGTCACTAAATTTATTGTACATAATTTTGAAACACCCTGTATATGTATGAAAAGTAAAAAATAATGCAACGTATCAATTTTCAGCTATTTTATTTTTATAAATGGCTTTCCTCAAATATTCATGTCTAATTTTGACGGAAAAAGAAGGGTTTCTAAAAGTTGCGTTTTTTAGATAATATTGATAAGTTTTGAGGTTTTCTATTAATATTGAGGTAAATTAAGTGATAGATAAAAAAATATTCATGAATTTCATTTTGGAACATTAAAAATAAGTAGTTTCAAAATGCGGTCTCACAGACCGTGCGCCACCATTCGTGTTACAAACACCCTAACCACCTCTGGAGTATTAATGGAAAAAGACAACTTTATTAATTGTAATCATGGGCATAAAAGAAAATACAGGGTGTTCCAAAAATAAGTACCCATTTCAATGGGATCGGACATTAAAAAACAAACAAAAAAAAACTCGCTTCCATTTATGTTTATTATGTTAAACATATGTTAAAAGAGTATACAGGGTGGATACAAAAATGAGCTCCCCCCCCCCCCCCAAAAGGGAAAAAACATGGTGTGTTAATTTTTTACCGACTCCAGAAATGTTTGCTAAATTTAATCATAAAAATGTTCAAACTGATGAAGATGTATTTTCAATTTTAAACACAATGTAAATGAAGTTAAATAATAATAATAAGGGTAACTTGAGAAAATGCATTCAATATGTAATCAATAAATAATGCATATGGAGTTGGTTTTATTTTTTCAATTTTTAATTTACTTATTATTAATTTTATAAAATTTATAAAATATATTTAATTTAATTTTTATAATTTATTTTTTTATTTACAGGGTGATCAGCGAATAACGCCCCGATTTCAAATTAAATAGCTCTACAACAAAGATCGATAAAATTATACGGTTAACTCAGGGAGGAGGGAAGGGGGTTAACTGTACGTTTATTAGCAAAACTCTAAAAATGGTAATGTACAAAAATTTAGTTACGAAAATCGTTAACAGATGGCGCTCTGCGTTGTAATCTGTGAAATTCCAGTATCAAAAACGCACGTTGTTCAATGGAATACATTAATTCACTTTCTACGCTAGCCTCTTTTCACTATCAACAGTCGTACTGTTCGCTTTAGACTTCGAAGGCTATCGATAGGTCATTGCGATTACAGCGCCATCTGTTAACGATTTTCGTAACTAAATTTTCTAAACTTTTGTACACCATTTTTAAAGTTTACCGTATAATTCTATCGATGTTTGTTGTAGAGATATTTCGCTGATCACCCTGTATGTATATGCTTATTTACTTTATAATTTTTGTATACATATAACAAACAAAATAAGCAAGAAAATATATTTGGGCTATTTTTTTAGTGGTTTTTATTTTATTTGGGGATTATTTTAGTGGGTATTTCCAGCGAATTTAGTGGGGGTGCAGCCGTTAGAGTTGGCAACACTGAGGCTGTTATCTATATAGTAGGCTGTGGCAGAAGAAAGCTGCGCGAAACATTTCGGATCGTCGCATCTCGTTAGATTAAGGATCCCTGACTTGAGCAATCTTGCGTCGAAAAAGCGATTTCACGTGCGCGCGCCGATGAAAGCCGGATTTTCAAAGACGCGTTGTCTGCGTCCGTATCCGTTCACGCAAGCCCAGTTTCCATAGTCACATTGTGTGCGGTTATGCGTTTTATTAGAAAATATGCTTGAAAATTTCCACGTAGATATTCTATTATTGGCATTATATCGGAGAAAAGACATAAAAGAAGAAGTAAAAGACGATGGTGGGTTGGTTCTTTATTCAAAATCGAGCGAGTTTAGAAATCTACTACATGAAGCGAGACTCCTTTCAAAATTACCTTGGCATGTCTCCTGAGGTGTATGATAAGTTGCTACAAATTGTGGAGCAAAGATTGTACAGATTTAATATTCCGTGTCTTTATATCGAAAATTTTTTGAATCGTAAAGAACTGGTTATTGTTTGTGCTTCTAGAATTACATCTGCAGAAGCTCGTCTTCGCACATTTTTTGTTCAGGAGTCGCCATTTTCATGAAACGATTGGAAGCTGCTGTATCAGGGAAGAGGAAGAACGATTGTAATTCTTCCCTGACTGTCCGTATGGTGGATTTTGTCATGTGATCCGTTTTGACAAGTTGAATCTGAGTTAAATCTGAGTTGAATTGAAAAGTTGAATCCGTTTAACTCTGAAGGCGGAGACACACATGCACGGTTTACATCCGACTAGCTGTCGCATGAGACTCTGGAACGACTACTTCCGGTCTCAAACGGCCAGTCGTAGGAGTCGTGCGACTAGTTTTTCAAACTTCAGCTCCGTCCGACTTTCACGATAACCAATCAGGTTGCGAGAGTATACACGATTAGCATCACGGGAAGAATATACACGATTAAAATTAACTTTGTTGGATTAATAATAAATTGTATTTTTGACGCATAATCGAATCCATTTTGGCGGAAATGAATACAGTTTCCTGTGTGACTGCAGCGCTATCACGGGCTAAGGTCAAAAACTGTCACCGGTGAGAAGAGTTAGCGCCTGGTTGATCAGAAATCCCGGTGAGAAAACTGTGACGTCATTTTAACGCGGTCAGAAACGCCAGTTATTGCTGCTATTCCTAACCAGTTAAGGTGCCAACACACATATCCGACTTTGACGCGCACGGTTTTCATCCGACTTGAAGCGACACCAGAGTGCATGCGACTAGTAAAACACACATTTCCGACTTCCGCGCGCACGACTTTCAACCGACAAGCATTTTAACTCAAATTGTGTCCGTGATAGCGCTGCAGTCACACAGGAAACTGTATTCATTTCCGCCAAAATGGATTCGATTACGCGTCAAAAATACAATTTATTATTAATCCAACAAAGTTAATTTTAATCGTGATGCTAATCGTGTGGATGCTTCCCGTGATGCTAATCGTGTGGATGCTTCCCGTGATGCTAATCGTGTGGATGCTTCCCATGATGCTAATCGTGTATACTCTCGCAACATGATTGGTTATCGTGAACGACCAGTCGCGTGAAAGTCGGACAGAGCTGAAGTTTGAAAAACTTGTCGCACGACTCCTGCGACTGGCCGTTTGAGACCGGAAGTAGTCGTTCCAGAGTCGCATGCGACAGCTAGTCGGATGTAAACCGTGCATGTGTGTCTCCGCCTTTAGTCTCACCGAGAAAAAGACTGTTAGCCCAGTGAGAAATTACGTCATCATTCTCTCAACGGTGAGGGTTTTTGACCTTAGCCAATGACACAATTTAAGTTAAAATGCTTGTCGGTTGAAAGTCGTGCGCGCGGAAGTTGGAAATGTGTGTTTTGCTAGTCGCATGCACTCTGGCGTCGCTTCAAGTCGGATGAAAACCGTGCGCGTCAAAGTCGGATATGTGTGTTGGCACCTTGATGCGCGAAGAGATCTAATTGGTTGACCTTGAAACGCAAACGCGTCTTTGAAAACCCGGCTTAAAAGATGAAAAGAAAGTAACAATATATTCCTTCTTGATAAATCGATTGTTATATGACATGCTATTATCTTGGTATTCTTTACACCAACTTGATTCGACTCGAAGGGGTCCACGAAAAATTCTGAAAAGTTGATACTGCCGGGCTAAGACTTTCATGGTCATATTTCTGAAAACAGAATTTGAAAAAGTTAATCCGATTTCAAGTTATCGTGCAAACGGCGGACGGCTGGCCAGATAAATGTACAGACCAAGGGCGCATTCAATTAAACTAAGTCAAACCCTGAATCGCCTATTATATGTAATCTGGAAAGTGAACGGGCCCAAAGAATAGTTTCATCACTTCAACCAAGAGTCATTTCGTCACTAAATCGACTCAACTTTTTTCGTTTTTCAGAGGCAAAAAACATCCAAGAAATGCTTCGATAACATTCACTTACTTACTTTTCAAACTCACTTATCTGTAACCAGCGATCAACGATCTTCTGCCATCAGGTGCAAGTCCTCCCTGGTAATACCAAAGCTTTACAGTCTCCCCTTGCAAAGCCATACAACGAGTCCAGCGATCCTGTCACTTCAGGAATGTGTCCTGGAAGTCTTTTTTTGAAACGAGGCAAGCGCCATCTGCGATTCGCTCTAGATCTGCTCAAATCATATCAAAACGGCGACCTTTCAACTGGATCTTCATATTCAAAAAGAAGAAAGAGCACTTTAAGGGACATGAGCTGCGTTCTGACGACGAGGTGAACGATGCCATTCAATCTTCGTGTCGACAACAATCCGGAATTCCTCTCCGACGGGTTCGCCCGACTAGTCATGCGTTGGCGCAACGCGTGGAAAAGGATGGGGAAAGTGAATAATGGGTTACATAGACGACAAATATACAGAAGTTGATCAAAAGTAGCGGCCGATCACCGCGCAAACTTTTAAACGGGCACCAGACAGGAACCACGCATTGCTACACTTCAAAGTAGAGTCCATCATGCTCGATGGTCTTCATCCAACGATCAGCCAGTTGGCGGATGCCCTCGCGAAACCACTCCAGTTTCTGGGCGAAAAAGTCACGCATGGAGTCTTCAACCTCACTGACATCGGCGAAGACCGGAAGAGATGGTAATCGGAAGGTGCCAGGTCGGGGCTACATGCCGGATGTGGCAGATCCTCGATTTTTTCCAGCAGTCAGCGACACACCTTCACCCGTTGTGCTTGGCGTCAGCTCCTGTTGACCTTTCCCATGGCGTGCAGATGTCAAACCACACTCGATTGTGATGTCTCGACGTCCGCCGCTAGTCCACGGGTGGTGCTGCCTGGGTTGGCTTCCATTCGTTGCCGTACCCACTTCTTTGGGTCTTCCGCTCCTTGGCGCATCTTCCAGGCCCATGTCTCCACACGAAAACTGGTCACACCCTGCAAATTTCGGCTGCTGCTGCTCGCGCACTGGCTCCCTTTTTCCAATAGTGACGAAGGAGCCCGCGTATCACCAATTTTTCTGCCATATTTTTACACTGGCTGACGCAGGCACAGTGTCTCTTCCCACTTTTTTTTCTCTTAATAAACTGCGATATACCCTTGTGGTAAATGGTCTTCGCCCAGAATTCATCCAACTCTAACCCTCACTCCCGAGTTGGCCACTACTTTTGACTCAACCTCTTTAAGTATCAGGAACAATTAGACTTTGGAAAATCGGTTAACAAATAAAAACGTTACAGCCATGGAAGCATTACTTTCCGACCCAGTGAGGGATTATGACAATCATAGAATTTATTAATCCCAAGGAAAAGGATCTTAAATGGGATTTTAGTCGAGGACCCACAGTGCCTATGGATATGTGTTTCTGAAGTCGTGCGTAAGTGTTCTTACACTCACTTCCAAAAGTTAAGCACGGAGAGGTAAAATGCCAAAAAATGGACAAGCACTGCTTTGATTGACAAGAAATGGTGAAAGTAAGTATCTCTATGTCTATTCATGAAACAAAACAAAGAATTACATACATAAATTATAAGATGATGACATATTTGCGTCATTAACGAATGCAAAACAAACAACAAAAAAGACATTAATAGGGTATGCGAGCACCCCTCAACGTCATACAAAGTGTACAGCGTGTGATCGTGCTTGTTACGAGGTGATCAACCACCGCAGAATCCAGTAATAGCCATTCCTTCTGTAGGGCAGTTTCCAAATCGTTAAGAGGTGGGAAACGTCTACATACAGCACGGCCGAGGGCATCCCAAAGATTTTCAATGGGATTAAGGTCCGGCGAGCAAGCCGGCCACTCCATACGCGCAGTCCCCTCACTCTCCAGAAAGTTGTCGACGATGGCAGCTCTATGGGGACGGGCATTATCGTCCATTAAAACGAAAGAAGGACCAACTGCTCCAGCGTACAGTTTCACAATGGGGTCTAGGACTTCATCTCGATACCGTACAGCCTGTAGATGTGCAGGTTGGTGCGACATCCCAATGCAATCCCTGCCCAGACCGTGATGCTTCCACCGCGGAATGCGTGATGTTCGATGATGTTCTCGGGCCGATTGCGTGTGCCTTGTTCCCTCCAGACCCTTACGCGCTTATCATCGGGTTGTAGAACAAATCTGGACTCATCAGTGAACATAACGTTGCCCCAATCCGACGCAGTCCAATTCACATGCTGGCGGCACCACTGTAACCGTGCCTGTCTGAATTGGACGGATAAAGGAACACAAACTCGTGGTACCCGGGCGTACAGACAATTCATGTGTAGCCTTCGACGAACAGTAGTGGCAGATATCGTCTTACCATAGATGTCACCTGTGTGAAGGGCGATCTTTGATTCCGCTTGGCTACAACAGCAATATAGCGATCTTCCGAGGGGGTCGTAACCCTTGGACGACCAGCTACAGGTCTTCGGACAACTGTTTGGCTGGTTTGGAATTGTTTTATATAATTGTGAAATGACGGAATGATGAACGCCGAAGAAACGAGCAACATGTGTGATAGACTGTCCTGCTTCAATGCGTTCAGAATCTTCCATTCGTCTTCTGGAAGCCATAGAAACACGTTTAGCTTACGAATGTTCTAAACACCTTTTACCAGCACTTATATGCAACTCCTATAACCCTTGACAATGTCGGCTTCTTATACGACTGCCTGTTTTGCATATTTCTCGACGCGGAATTGTGATTGGCTGTCACCTAACAGATTTGCATACTTCCTTCTACATTTGGAGCAAATTTTAGCATCTTTAATTCAGATTGGCTTACGGAAGTTAACATTTTTTTCCCCCGTGCTTAACTTTTGGAAGTGAGTGTATTTAGAGATGCGCTTTCTTTTAAACGCCTAAAAGATTTTAATCCCATGATTAAAAATTACACGAGAACATGATTTCATTCTGTACAAGCAATGTTGCAGAGTCGCTTAAACTGCGGAAATGAAAAACCTGAAAACGAAAGTCCTCATTTTCACCATCGAGTCACACAGTCTTTGTAAAATGTATCCAGGAGTTTATAACTTAGTTTCTTGTGGATTAGAGATTTTTCTGAAGAGCGTTTTCTCCGGTAGCAGAGCGTTTTCTCTGGTAGCAGAGCGTTCTATAATTATATCGGTACAAATTTGTACAATAATATACACAACATTCTTGTGGCAATCACTTATTTCTGGTCTTCTTTAAGAAAACCAAAATCTAATAATGGTTCCGAAGGTGACAGAGACGTCTCTTCAAGTCTGTGGATTAAATTAAATAAATAAAAAAAAATTAAAGAAAATCGAATAAAATTTACCAAAAGTACGAGGGTCAGTCAAATGAAAACCGGAATTTTTTTTTACAGCTCCTTTATTATTTGAACCCCCTGCTTTTCGATGCATTTCGGCGAGGTCAGGAGAGTAAGGAGGATGCACTCCAGCGCATGAGCTGTATGAGGTTGCGCATTGTCATGCTGGATGAGAACGCCTGTCGAAAGGAGACTGCGGCACTTGGTGCGTATATCAGGTTTAAGAATGTCACGCACCAATTCACTATACGTGGCACTAGTCACAGTCTTGCCCTTATCCATGTAATGTTCCGCTATGGAACCCTTGCGGTCCCAGAACAAGATCAGCATCACCTTTCCTGCAGATGGAACTTTTTAGTGAACTTTTGGTGATCTCGAGTGCCGCCATTCCTTACTGGAGCGCTCGGTCTGTGGTTGGTAGTGATGGACCCAGGACTCGTCTCCAGTCACATTCCACTCCAAAAAGGTATCTATCACCTTCAAGTTCGTAGCGGCACAGCAGCTCCTAGCAGGCATCGACTCGCCTCTCCTTCGTTTCGGGTGTCAGCTGAATTAAATTTCTGCCAGATCAATCTTTCTGGTATTTCAGCTCATCGATGGTGACCCATCTATCCTGCATAATCATCTCCGCTGCTGCTGCAATCGCCTCGGCTGTCACGAGACGACGTGTCTGGCCTGGCCTCGGCGCGTCCGCCAAACGTTTTGTGCCGCTGCTGGGATACACGTGCAGCACCATACTGTGCCGACATGCGTCGATGGATTTCTATTGATTTCGTGCTTTCACTGTGTAGGAAACGGATCACACCATGCTGCTCTTCTTTGGTGCCGTCCAACAGAGGGGCCGCTGGGCCAACGGTAATTGATGGCGGGAGAGTCCACGTGCATGCGTACCGGGTCTGATCGCAATGGGAGCGGTTTTCCGGTTTTCATTTGACTCAGCCTCGTAGTTACAATTATAAATAAATCAAGACCAAGATATGCTAAAATATCACACTACTGTTTATACTACTGCTACGATTACTCGATTTTATTCTGTCCAACAAAAATTTAACTGCATTGGACATTGGCGTTCAGACTGACACTGGCGTTGATATCATTTAAGTAAGATAGCCGTTGCAGGAACTGTGCAGTTTCTTCCAGACATCATGGAAGAAGTAGAATGGGAAGCGAAGCTCGTAACAGGTCCAATGCTAAATCAGCGAAATTCCCTACTGCACTTGAGTCG
>JAHWFO010059153.1:0-26632 GCA_023313115.1 Rhysida immarginata
TTGAAGATTTTGGGCCCGAGGAATAATTAATTCAAAACCATTATTCAAAGTTGTTCTGCGTAAAACTGTACAAACAGAAAAGAAAAAGGATCAGGAATCATTTTCCACAAAAATAAATCAAAAATACGTAACTAAAATGAAAATACGTTACTGAAAGACAATCGAAACGAAATTGAAATTGAAACCATGATCGAAAACTTGTTTATAAAATATAATAAAATACTTCAAATACAAAGTCAAAGAAAAGATAAACTTATCACTCCGTGATCGGCGTGTGGAAGAATTATTAATCAGCTACTCTCGTGTTTAGCCATGTGTTTTGCATCATCTTCACTCACTTTCAGCCATGACAGTTCTGGGCATGGAGCTTCACAATTTGCTTCAAGTTACAACAATAGGATTCGGATCTATCTTTAATATACGTCATTGCCTGGATACGAAAAAAGTCACCTGACCAACTGAGTGCAAGCAACAATCCAACCTTCATTGTTACCACCAAAGGAAAAACACTGATTGTAAGCATACACGTTGGAGACAATGAAGGTTGGATTGTTGCTAGCACCCAGTTGATCAGGTAACCTTTTCGCTTCCAGATCGAAACAGATCCAAGCCTACTAGATAACAGATTTATTTACGAGAATAAAAAGTTAAAATTTAAAGAGGGAAATTTAATAAATGTAAAACTAAAAATTATTGTTTTTTTAAATTTATTTTTATACTTCACTTTAATTTTCTTTATTTCGGTTAAAAGGATAGTTATTATATAATAAACTTATATCCATGATTCAACGGCGAGTTGTCACTGGAATTCTGCGGACTCTATCTTTGGAAAATGGGTAAATCCAAAATCTTGCGCACCGGCGAAACCGAGCGGCGTAAAAATTAAACACGCTCCATTTGTCACGATGCGGTAAGTGCAAATTTTTTTGATAGCAACTGTACATGATGACACAATTTTCTCTGATGGGGTAATTACAGGAAAATGTTTGCCACAGATGAATGTATATCAGGGAGCTACATCATAAAAACATTTTTAAATAAATCTGAACCAATATTTAACAAATGAAAAATATTACATATACAAATTAATAATTAAACTGATTTCATGGATTATTTTTGAATATTATTAAAGAAACAGGAAGGGAGTTCTTGTTTTAGCGCGGTCGTTTTCTTTTTGCCACCGAATTTTGAGAGCTCCAAATCTAAGACACTTAGCTCAGAAGGAATGTAAAACAGATGTTCATTCCATTGTTGAAGCACGTGAGTAGAATCCTCCAAGCTGGAGGAGGATGAATGCAGACATCTGAGTGTTGGCTATTTCTTTTCCTTCGCTCTATCCTTTTTATATTCCTATCTTTGCTCATAAGACAACGGGAGAGGTGGAGAGAACAATGATGTCAATACAACTACTTGTATTGATATCATTGGGAGAGAATGGATGCTGATCGCAGAGGGGAGGGTCGAGAGAGAGCGAGCTCTCCATAGAGGAGAAGCGAAGGATGAAAAGGTGTACTTGGTAATTCGATCGGATTTTTATTCATTAATAAAAAACACCTGTTAACAGTAAACAGCATATTATATGTACATCCCACCCACAAGAGTAATTCCTTCCACATCGATTCCCTGCCATTTTGTTTCTATTTTGTACAGCCCTGTCCAATTCGCGCTGAGGAGGCTGGCATCGGTACACGTTATTTGTTTTTCATTTCACCACTAGAGTGCGTCACCAGTATAAAGAACTACACTGTCTTGAAGCGCATGATGTCATGCGTACGCGAACCCAAGGGTTTAATTGCTGACCACACATAAAATAACTCAAGCTCGTTGCATTTTTCGATCATTATCCATCCTTATTTTTGGAAAATCCTTTTCTTGTAATGTCTTTTAAAAACTCAATCAAACTTATTTTTTTGCTTCAAGCATTCAGCGAAAATAGTAGAAATTTGTTTTGACAGTATTACGTCATCGAAGCCGTTCTATTTCAAATTTTGAAACGATTTTTTACACGGTATTCATTTTATAGCAAATATTTGTTGCCAAATTAAAGAAATCATATTCTCCTTTTAATGTGAAAAAACGTAAACTGCCATAATCTTTAAAAGACTGCATCGTTTTCATCAATTTTCTTTCCATCTATTCAAGATGGTTTTTCAAGTTTGGTGACTTTATATTTATTTTGTTTTTTCATATATGTTTAGTTTACGTTTTTCACATTAAGACGATAATATCAAGATTTTAATTTGTCATTAAACACTACTTCTTGATTAATAATATTTGTTGCACTTATTAAAAACCAGCAGATATACCCGGCGTTGATCGGGCTATTTTTTGGGGAAATTTTGCAATTTCTGAATGTGAATTACATTAAAAATGGAAATTATTATCCACCATTTTTCTCTGGCACTGCGTCAAACATATTCAACATTCCAAAGCGAGCGAAGTCGTGTAGAACTGCTAAAGGGCAGAAATTGGAGGGCTATCCATTGGGAGCATTTTAAAAATTCTTTTCGATTCTTCAATAAGAATTTTTACTATATTAATTCAAGCTTTTTTCATGTGTTTATTTTTCTGTATATATGACAAATATTTATATATGTGACGATATACGAGTCTTTCACTCGTATTTCACTATATATACATATGGGTTCTTTGAGTCACAATGGGGATAGCGGCAACCATATCATGATGATGGCATTTAGGAACAAAATCTACTCGTTTGATGCAAAACTATATGTCTACATGCAGAGACAATTGTAAAAGGAGACTTGGCATTAGCTTCTACTTCCTTGTAATGCGTTTCACAACTCCCAGCATGCAACAGGCTCATAAAGTCTACTCAGTTCTTCAGATGGAGCCACTGTAGCTTCAGTAGTTTCAGTTTCGAACAGTAAATGGGAGTTACTTGTTTGTTTACTTCCTGCTGGCAAAGTCACGTTTGCGCAACATGGGCTAAGGTCAAAAACTCTCACCGGTGAGAAGAGTTAGCGTTTGGTCGGTCAGAAATCCCGGTGAGAAAACTGTGACGTCATTTTAACGCGGTCAGAAACGCCAGTTAGTGCTGATATGCCTAACCGGTTAGTCTAACCGTCCTCACCGATAAAAAGACGGTTAGCCCAGTGAGAAATTACGTCATCATATTCTCACCGGTGAGGGTTTTTGACCACAGCCATGGTTTGACCAGGGAAGAGGAAGAACGGGAAGCGCAGGTCATAACACTTCCAATACTATTCAAGTGAAATCGAAACAGCGCCATTTGTCTCCAACGACCAGGCCGCAACGAAAGGAATTCCACTCTTGATAAACCCTCCCTCCGGCCTTCATGGTGCTGCTCCACAGGCTTTCTCCTACCCCCCTCCCCATCCGTGCTGTTCATTTAACCACCCTCTCGTAAATGCGATTTTATTCCGTTCATTTAACTTTTTAGGCGTACGTATCTCTTTATGTTCCTAACGTGCTCTTATTCTGTGCTGATATCAATGCAGCATAATAAATGCCTCACCCTGTATAGAATGTCATATCACTGAATTATGACCACCCGCTTAGTAATGGGATTAGCCACCCTTCGCCGTTATAACTGCTGCTAGGCGTCCTGGCCTGGCCGCAAGAAGTGTGCGGTATGTGTCCGAAGGTATGGCAGTCCATTCCGCTTGAAGCGCTGTTCACAGAGTTTGGAGAGTCAAGAGGTGGAGAGTCCAGCTGCTCTACATTGCGAACAAGGCACTCCCACAGATGTTAGATTGGATTGATGTCCGGCAAATCAGCTGGCCAAGGGAGCACTCGAAAGTCAGTAGAGTGTTCCTCGAACCAATCCAGAAGGAGAGGTGCCTTGTGGCAGAGTGCATTGTCCTGCTGGAACACACCATCACATTGCGGGAACATCGTGAGCAAGTACGGGTGCACCTGGTTCGCTACGATTCACAGAGAGCCACAGGCATTCAAATCGTCCTGTAGACGAATCAATGGACCTAACTGCTCCTAACAGAAGATCCCGCACACATTCACACTAATCCACCAGCCTGTTTCCGGCCCACAATAGCCTCCTGCAGTCTCTTTTCATGGCGTTCACGACGCACTCGCCATCGCCCGTCAATCTTATGGAGCAAAAACCTTGACTCGTCGGAGAAGGCGACCTTAGCCCACTCGTCTGTGGTCCAATCGTGGTGCTCACGTGGAAAGTCTAGGCGTCGTTGACGATGACCCCCTGGTAAACGTGGGTGCAGCGACCATGCGTCGACTGTTCAGGCCCATCCGTAGCAGGGTGCGTTTAGCGGTAATGTCGGATACACGTTTTTTGGCACAACTGTTGAATCTGGTGGTCAGTTGATGGATTGTGGCTCTCCTGTCACCATTTACGAGTCGTCGTAGGCTCCGCTCACCCCGTTGGTCGATGGCTCGTGACCCTTTACAGTGATGGCGTTGGGACGCGATACTGTCCCTGCTGTCCACTCTTTGTGCACCTTCACTACAGCAGACCGTGAACAGTTCACAAATCGCGCCGTTTCGGAGATGGTGCCATCCTTGCTGCGATAGCCTATTATCATCCCTTTTTGGATGTCGGTTAAATCCGTACGTTTACCCATCTTGAGGTTCGTGCACCTGCCGTTTGATGCACCGGCTTGAAAGCTTTCTCAGCCTCTTATCCAAATTTTGCAATGTGTAATCGTTATTGGGGCGAACCATGCGTTTGCTTTGAAGGGGTGCTGGTCATAATTTATTGATACGACCGGGTATACAGGATGATTCAAAATTCAATAAACAAACTTTTAGGGGAGATAGTAAGGGTGATTCTAAGCAAAAAAGTTCATATGAATGTGTGTGTTCGAATTTGAACGATAACTGAGATATGAACATCAATATAAATGCGCGCACCAAGATCTGTAAGTTATTAACTCACGTTGTATAACATCTAGGATGATGAAATTTTGAGATATAATAAGGTACATAAAGCTGTGTATACTGTTAAAATTGATCGAATTCTGACGATTAGTTTCTGAGTTATGCATTCAAAATCGTAACCGTGCTAACATGTGAGTACTAACCAGAACGTTTTAAAATTTTGACTGCGTACTCGAATACTACTCGTTGGAATTCGATCAAATTTTAACGGTTTGCACTGTATTATGTACCCTATTACTCTTTCCAATTTCTTTCATCACCCTAGATGTTGCAGAACCTGAGTTGTTAACTTGTTGATCTTGGTGGCGGCATTTTTATTTTTGTTTATATCTGTTATCATTCAAATTCGAACCCATGTTTATATGAACTTTTTTGTTTCGAATAACCCATACTAACTCCCCTAAAAGTTTGTACATTGAATTTTGATTCACCCTGTATATAAAGGAACTAGCTGACTGACTATCAATGCACAGCAAAATCTACTGAAGCCACCAAATAGAAACTCGGTGAGGTCATAGGACGGATAGCGTAGGAGCGTGCTAAGACGTGGTTTTTCAAAATTCGGACCCTGTGCCCACCCAGGGGGGCAGGAAGGAATTAGACGTTCGGTCTCTTGGCTCCGCCCCCAATAAACGCAGGTCTTTGAAATTTTGCTAAAAGGTTTCGAGCTACTGTGCCAAAAGAGTCGTTTCCCCGATTTTCTATATTCAAACCTTAAGGTTGTGAAAACTGAAAAAAATCGATTTATGGAGGGAACGTTCTCGAGGATATGTCCAAAAAACCAATTTCTGTTTTTTTCGATTTTCATTTTGCGTGGGGCGCCAGGAGGGCCCAAAGATTGGCCCCCATTTTGTGTTTTTGCCATCTAACTCTAATGCGAAAAAGTAGAGACGTTCAAAATTGAACATGAAGATGTGAAAGACGTATATTAAAGGGAGCATTCGTTGAATTTTGAAAAGCAATTATTCGGGGGGGGCAGCAGAAATAAAAAAAAATCCCAAAATCGGTCTAATTTTGACTTTCGCGTCCGTTCAACCCCACTTTGTGGCAAATTCACGTAAGACTTAGATATCTGAACCAAGAATAGTTGACATAATTTGCAAAAAAAAACTATTTTCTGCATTCTTTCGTATTTACCACGTTGCCCCCTTATGGCCCTCCGTAAAAATAAGCGATTTCTCGCAGTTTTTCCTGTATTTTGCTAGTAAATTTAGGTCTACAATAATGAAATGTGGTAAGGTGTTGGCAACTAAGGAGATCAACTGTCTTCTTGGTTCACTTTTTAATTATCTGGATCCAATTTTCCGGTATTTTGTTTTTCGGATTTTTACCGGATTTTTTTTTTTTTTTGGTTTTCATAAATTACCATACAAAATCGCATGTTGAAAGCTTAGTTTTTACATTGGTCATAAAAAATGGATTTTATTATTTGATTTATAATTTATTTTAATTATCTAGGACTATTTTTCGATTTATTCTGAAGTAGCTGATATACTCGGCGTTCTTGTACTCTTTGTGATTTTGATTTTGCAATTTCTGAATATACAGAAAAAGTGAACATTATTCTCCACCTTTTTTCTCCGGCACTGCGCCAAACTCACTCAGCTGAAGGGCCAGTACTTGGAGAGGAGTGTAACAGAATAAAATAAGAACATTTTTAAAAACTTTGTCGTTTGTCTATTTGAATACGTTAATCTCCAAAACTACTTGATGAATTTTCATGGAGTTTTCACAGGTAAGTTGGGCGTAGCTTGCGGCAACATATAGGCTTAAGAGAGAAAAAAGATATCTTAATTTAAAATTTTTGGAGTATGCTCAGGTTAATACAGTTCGTAGAAAAGTCAAAAGATTACTTCATTAGTTGATTTTTAAAAGGCGCTCATATATAACAATAGGGAAGCATTGCCGCGTCTGCTAGTTTCATATATAGAGATCTATATTGTAGATTATTAATTTCTGTGCTTTTGAGACACTTATATGCAGTTTAGGATTTTTCCATCATTGTGGTAGTATTAAACACCTGTGTGTTAAATTTCAACTTTATAATTTACTTCCCAGTTGCTGTCTCGTGTCAAACAGCATCCATCGATGATTGTGACGCGCTCGAGCCTCCATGACAAAGATCGTCAGCAACAGAAAACTTCAGACAATCCGAGAAATTCACGAGAGAACTCGGGAGTGGAAGACGACAAGCGACATGAGGGGTGGAGAAAGAAAAACGTGCGGTGGAACGACGACAAGACATACAGAGGAGCGAAGGTTCGTTTCCCGAGAGAAAGGTTGAAATTCCATGGGCGAGAACTAGCGGCAGTGGAGTCACAAACTAACGGCGTGTACAACACGGTGAGAAGACGAGAATGGTGGCCGCGACGAACGAGGTCACGACGCGAGCAGGCGACTCGCACCGAGGCGAGCGATCCGCCCTTTGTAACTTGTCCGGACTACGACTCTATTTGGAACATAATCCAGCGAGCCCTGCAATGGAAGCAATTTTAGGAGTTGAAATTTCTGAACCAACCGATACGGCCACGCTCAGCGAGGAGATTTTACCAGCGCCGGGAACCTCGACAAGCAGCGAGGAAACAAGCGGCGTAGATGCTAACAACGAACCGACGAGTCAATTACCACGACAGGTACTCATTACTGTCTTCAAGCACTTAGCTGTAATTAACTGCACCACTTACATAGATATTCGCTCGGTCTTGGTAACATTCCCGGGAGCTGAACTAGAAATTAATTCTCGGAGTGCTTGGCTTGGAATTTTCCCGTTCTCTCTTGAGGAATATTGCGACGTATAGCACTGCCGACATTTGTTCTTTTCGTACTCATGTGCGTATTTTATTGTTGTGAGAAAAACTTTATTTATCTGACGACCGATTCTGCTGTACGTTTCTTTGCAGATAAAGTTTACGCCTAAGTGCCGAGGCGTACTAATTTCGTTACAAACCAAAACCTCTTACTTTGTCGCATTAAAAGCCAAATCAGCTACGAAGTTAATTTTGTGCTAGAGAAGAGATTATGTGCTTCATGTATTGTGCCTCAACTACAGTTATAGTGTGCTCCGATAATTTTGCAAGTTGCTAGTGTCATGTAATTTCAAAATAGTGGCTAGGGCTTACATCCTGGACGTCAACTTCGAAGACATTCAAAAGGCCATCTTTCCAGATGTCAGGATTTCCTAGCTCCTCTTTGTCATTCGTCAATCTACAATAGGCTTTACCATTCTGAAGAGGAAAGACTCTTTTTTTATCCTCTGGATGGCTTACCTGGTTTCATCTAGCTTCTTTCCTAGTTCAATTTATTTCTTTTAGTTACTTCTTGGATAAATATGGCAGTGAAAGCAATTCTTCCGGATCACTCGTTTAGTTTTTCCCTGCGCTGTTCGATTGTCGATTGTCACAGTATCTGCACTTTCCCTGATGTTCTTCCAACATCTCTGGAATGCTTTTGCCGACATCTGAAGCCTAAAGAGCCTTAGAAGCTCTTGACTCTCGTCAAACACAAATAACAGTGGCCGCAGCAATTGGAACATTACAAAGCGTTTGTGGAATCGTTTTCAAGAAATTGGTACAAGAATAAAAAGACGAAGGCAGGGTCACCCATCTGCCACAACAACAAGAGATGACGTATACTTGACGTTATTGGCAATAAGAAACCGGCATAACAATGGGACGGAACTGCAGGAACAGCATCATGCCGTATAAACGACGGATATGTACTCAGACCATATGAAATACGCTCTATCGTGTTGGACTGTATGCCCGACGACCAACGGTATTCATTCCATTATCTATCGAACTTCGCAGAACCCACAGAAGATCGGCTGATGAATGGTTGACTGTCCTCTTCTCTGATGAGTCTGTAGCCTTATAACCATCGCTACCTGACCTGGCGTGAACGAGGAACACGGGAGAATGGCTTTTGTCCAAAGAAGGGACTCCTTCGGTGGTGGTGGAATCTTTCAATGGACTGATAACAGCACTGATGATCATCAGTAACGGATTCCGGACTGCTGTCTGATACCGAGATGAGATTCTTTACATAGGGTTACACTATGCTAAGCAGATAAAAACAACTTTGGTTCCATGAACGATAATGCAAGTCCCACCGTGTGCATCTCGTCAACAACATACTTCAGGAGGCAAAAATCTAAAGAATCTATTGAACATGCTTGAGGTATACTGGAAAGACGTCTAGCAAACCGTCTAATATCTCTCACAACATTACTTGAGCTGAAAGTTGCCTTTGACCAAGTGTGGCAGAGGATTCCACAAGACTACTGGACAATCTAATCCTGTCCATGCCTCATCGCTGTTAGTATGTTTTTGATCATACACATTGGTGAGCAGTCAATTTATAGCACTCTTGTCCAGTTTGACATGCTTCTGGTCAACTCCATCAATATGACACTTGGAACAATCACGATATATGAGTTTGCATCTCATTTTCATAATCGGACAACTTTCTTTGACTTATAATTTGCTTTTCTAAGTTGTTGTATAACAAACCTTTAAGGAATTACATACCACGTACCAAAAGGCTAAACTAATCGCCATAATAGAATCTATTTGAAACATACTTCCAACACTTTTGAATCGCTTTTTAAAATATAAAACAGATTCCAGTGATTAAAATTCGATAATCTTAGAATTTTAAAACCGTTCCTATGAAATGACATCTCGCTACTAGTTGTTTGATATGTTAATGCCCGATCTTAGCATTGAAAATTTCTAATGGTACGGTAATGGTATCATTACCACAGTTACCACTAAATCCAATTCGACCATATTTGAACTTATTAACTACTTATATATTCGTTCAGGACAAGTCGTTCCAAGTTACTGGGTATATCACTTGCCATATCTTGGCATTGGAAATTTCCGATAGTATCATAATGGCAATGTTAGCACGAGGTACTTTGTGCCTCTGAATCAAATTCGACTATCTTCGTAATTAATTACTTTTATATATTTGTTCATGACCCATCGTCCCAAGTTTTTTCATTTGTTAACAGTTTTTCAAAATTCTTTTTGAATCTGATACTTATACTTGTCCTCTACGTAATGCACTATTCACTTTTTGACGTAGTCCCCATCCCTTTCCACGCACTCCACAAACGCGTGACTAGTTGAGTGAACCCGTCGGATAATAATTCGGGGTTGTTGTCAAGACCAGAATTGAATGGCAGCTCTGGATCGTCTTCTGCAGCACGATAACGTCTACCTGCACAGGACCGCCACACACAAGAGGCGTTGTAGCCACTACAGTTCACAGTTAAAAAACTCCAGTTTCAAAGATGAAACACTTTGCACCTTGCGACTTTCACCACTTCCCAAAAAAGAAAGAGCACCTTTAGGGAAATGTGTTGCATTCTAACAAAGAGGAGAAAGATGCCACTCAATTCTCGTATCGACAACAACCCGGAATTCCTCTCCAATGGATTCAACCAAGTTGGTGCGTGGAAAGGGGTGGGGATTATGTCGAAAAGTGAACAAAGCATTACATAGAGAACAAACGTAAATATCAGAAACAAAAAGAATTTTGAAAATCGGTTAACAAATATAATTACGGACTAGGAGGCAAAAAATCTTCAACAACCCTCTTATAATATTTTTGAGGTGAAAATTCTCAAATAGTGCCTTAATGGTATCTTTAGCACAGGTTCCCCTAAATCAAAGTCGTTCATCTTCGAACTTATTAATCACACTTATAAATTCGTTCTTGGAATGCCGTTACACATTGTTTGATTTCAGAGGTACCATGGGTCCAAAGTTTAGACAGACAGACACGATCTCCCGCAATAATAAAATAAACCATTAAAGAATGGCATAACCAAGTACCGAAAGGCTAAACTAAACCATTCGTGGAATATACTTTTCAACAGCATTTAGTTAACATTGAAAGTTTCTAATGAACCTTAATAATTCCATTTAGCCATGTACCTTTGAACCAATATGAATTAACATTAATTTTATGTTGTATTCATTCTTTACACATCATCCAAGTTGTTCGATATATTACATCCCATATCTTTGCATTGAAAGTTCCAATGAACCGTTAAGGTTCCACTAAACCAGGTGCCTTGGAACCAATTTCGACTATCATTAATTTTACGATATATTCATTCATGACACATAGTTCCAAATCAATATATATAAAGAAGGATGTTTGTTTGTTTGTGGGTTTGTTTGTTTGTTTTTTATACAAATCTACAGTTTTATTCCGATCTTGATAAAATTTCGCATACATGACCTTCAAAGCATGAGGAAAGACACTGTCTACCTCAGATTTCGAAAAAATAATAATTATTTATAAATAATTGGTATTCATGGTTATGGCAGGGCATATTAATGAGAAATATCTCATGACCAACAATGCAAGGTAAAGTTTGTGCAACAATAGGTATCACAATGGTATCAATACGCAATTCACAAACACTCTGCACGGACCAACAATCTATATCTCATGACCAACAATGAAAGGAAAAGTTTGTGCAACAATAGTATCAATAATCGTGTCAACACGCAATTCACACTACGCTCGGATCGTCAACAGATATCTCATGACCAACAGATATCTCATGACCAAAGTTTGTGCAACAACAGTCCCGTCGTGTTCGCATCAACAATGGTATCAATGCGCAATTCACCAATAACAATGAGCACAAAATTATTCAAAGAATTATAACAATGAACATAAAATGATGATGCAATGACAGAACATTCGTTTCCAAGAATTATAACAATGAACAGGAAATGGATATAATAGACGATATACAGTCCGTCCCAAAAAATTACGAACATTGGTTTTTTCTGTGTAATGGAAAGAATTCAACAAATTTTTAATATAGTTTATTGTTACTCTATAAGATAGGAAATTATTTCAATGCTGCTATATGTTTAACAATCAGATCACATAAGAAAACATCCGAAAAAAAAGAAACAGGCGTTTTTGCTGTCCCAAAAAATTATGAACATAGTATGAAAAACGTCAAACAATACAAAGAACGTATAAATTAATAATCAATAAACTTGCCATTTCTTTTAATCACTTCAAAAATATGATGTTTCATTGATTCAATAAGTTTGCGCAAGTTCAGAAGTGGAATTTCCTCCCATGACTTTAGAACGGCCGTCTTAAGGTCCTGAACGGAATCAAATTGACGTCCATCCTTATAAACAGCCCTAACCAAGATTCCCCACACATTCTCGATTGGGTTTAAATCAGCACTCAATGACGGTCATTCTAAAACAGGGATGTGGTTTTGATTAAGCCATTGTTTTGTCGATGCTGATGCATGAATTGGAGCATTGTCTTGTTGAAAAATGTAATGCTCTCCACCGATACGGACAGCGTGTGGGAGTAAATGTTCGTTAAGCATCTCTTGATATGCCGTAGAATTCATTCTGCCATTGATGATTGCAAGTGATGACTTTCCGTTCATGCTGAAGCTATCCCAGATCATCAGGGAACCACCTCCTTGAACTCTCTTGCTGAAGTATTGTTCTTCATGGCATAGGTCGTGCTAATATCGCTGTAGTCCATCAGGTCCATCTAGACTGAATTTTTTTCGTCACTGAATATGACATGTTCCCACTCCTTGTCCCATTGTAGACGTTGTTGCAGATGTGTTGCTTTGAGGGCTGGTCGTTGTTTGCGTTTCATGAATTTAATGTTTTTGTCGCTTCTTAAAATGCGATGCACACTTGATTTGGAGATTTCATGATCCAATTCTTGGGCTATTGTACGTGTTGAGCAATTTTTGTGGGTAGCTAATCGCACTACTTCTCGTCTAGTACGGCTAGTTGCCTTTTTCTTGCGGCCACTTGCGTGTTTGCCGCTTGCAGTTCGTTTCCCTTTCAAATATTCATTAACTGTCGATCTTGCACGACCAATTCTTCTGGCTATTTCAGCTTGTGAAACACCTTCAGATGCCAGGGCATCCATATAACCTTTTTCACGTTCTGTAACATCTTTCCTCTCCCCATCTTGTGAGAAGTGGTCAGTTTTTTTTAAAAACTTGTAGGACTACAAGCAGAGTTCCTTCTATCTATCTATATGCAACTTTCATGTTAATAAATGCTTCCACCTATTGCGAAATGATCATGTTCTGTGTGTTCGTAATTTTTTGGGACATCACATTTAAGGTAGACTGGATGGTTTGTTATTTCTTACGTGCCTGAATGTTAAACACATAATAGCAACATTGCGATAAATGCCTATGTTGTACAGTAACAGTAAACTGTGTTAACAATTTGTTGAATTCTTTCCATTACACAGAAAAAAACAATGTTCGTAATTTTTTGGGACGGACTGTAAATAGGGCAGTCTCTCTCGATGAGGCAAAGGAGGTACACGTGTCTTCCTTCAGCTCCCTAACAAGCGTCCAGACGAATGGGAAAAGTGTATGTGTTTCATTGTGTGTGTGTGTGTGTATGTTTGGCACGTTTGAGCAGTTCATAACCTAAAAAATACATCAACTCGAATCATCAAACCAAAAAAGCATACGATTTATCTGTGTTGTGCTATTTAATAATCGTTCGAAGGAACAATATTAATTCCTCTAATGTGTGGCGATCGTTTGCGGGCAGGCGTTATCGTGCTGCAATGCGTGAAAAGGGATGGGAACTTTATCAAAAGTGAATATTCCATTATATAGAGGACAAATGTAAGTTTCAGATTCAAATATAATTTTGAAAATCTGTTAACAAATAAAAAAAGTTACAGCCATGGAGGTATTACCTTTCGACCAACCCTCGTACCATGTCACCAGGCTAACATTACTCGCGATTAGTTTGAGGACCATTATGAACAATTTCAACGAATGAATTGGCCAACTACATCGCCAGACATGAATTCCATCGAATATATTCCAGACATGGACATTACTGAACGCTCATTCGTGCACAAGTGCCTGCACCTGCAACACTAACGCAATTACGGGTGGCAATAGAGACCACATGACTGAAAAATCTCGTCAGAAGATTTCCGCCGACTGGCAGAATCCATGCCACGTCGAGTTGCTTCAGCTCGCCGGGCAAAAGAAGGTGCTGCACGATATTTATGATATATCCCATGACTTTTGGCACTTCAGTGTACTTCAATTAAACAGGTTGAACTTGGCACACAATAATCATTGGTATTTCGGATGCACAAATTTATACGTCAATGTAAACTCAAACAGAACTGCGTGATTGACTTCCTGCCATTGAGCATCCCATTGAGGCAGTACGCAATTTATCTCTTACTGGAGTTGATGTTGCTTGTCTGGGAACCAAGATGATGTCTCTTATTCTAAGGTCGAGTCTGTGAAGTCATCTAGACCTTCTCTGCAAGCTAGACGAGTATGAAGTCTCGCTTCGTCACAATCAAACTCTGCAAAACTCAGAAGTTATCCTAATCTGATTTGGTTACAAAAACCTTACCTCCCACACGTAAATTAGTGGGGCTTATTCTCACATAAGGATTGCATTTCCCCCTTTGATTTTTCATTGTATTGTCCCCAGAAATAAATCAAAAATTCTCTAGTCTCTTTTTTTATTTTTTAACAGTAGCATATCCCATGATCACCATTAATTATTCAACAATACCCTCAGTCATTGCCTGGCCCATCAAAGAGATGCTAATAGAGAAGGTTGTAAAAACTCAAAGCCAGATTATATAACAACATTGTGGCATATAAAACTTAGATGCCACAGGATGCATGTGCGAAATCCCTGTATGTGACCAGATTAGCTCAGTCTCCCACAAAATAGAACCACAGGAGACTTTGTGGAACTTTCCAGAGGCACCGATTCATAGTCAACTTCGTAAATGACGTCCGAAGGATCTCTCCAGTGCTTTTAAGAACTGCCCATCTGAATAATATTTGAATGAGGTAAGACTGACCGAGGAGGATTATCTTTGTACTTCGTTTTTTGACTCACGACTTTTTGTCTTATACTTACCTGTGGGTGTAAATACATCTTTAAATTATTTATTTATTTTCCATAATAAATTATTACTTAAAACTCTTCCCTGTTGTCATGAGTTATATTCGAAGTCCGCACCTTAATGCACATGACAGTTTTTAGGATTAATGGTAATAATGATTTTGATCATTAAAGTTTAAATATCCTTAAAAATTACCTGCAATAAATTTTTTCTTCAGCCTTTTTATTGCAATTTTTGTGACACATCAAATGTTCTTCTTTACTTAGGCATGGTTTTTGTACCGTATTTACTCGATAACACTGAAAATTTCAAAAAAGTACATTAGTTATGAGAGATTCTTATACTGTGTCGCTTAGTGAAAAATGGATGGACGCTTTACAATACATTTTTTTATTATTGATTAGGATAAATAAACCGTTGTCGACTTTTGTACCCAACATCTTGAGGTTCTAACACTGCTTCTTCATCGAGGACCATTACTCCGCAGGAAAAATCAAACATGGCATCTAAGTGAAAGCGCATAATTGAGTGATCTGATGAGAAAATCAAAGCTATACACAGATCTTATAAACAGGGAACAAATTTCCGGAGGTGATTCTTGACAGAAAAGGAAACAAAAAAGTTCATGTTAACATGTCAGAAAATGCATATTTCCCCAAGTAGAAGGCACTGATGAACGACATCATTCTCTCATAACAACACTCACTGAGTGCTTTTTATCGTTGAAGCACAGTGGCCCATTATTCCTTCCAAGAACAAGTCGAGATGGTTTTCATCTATGGTCAAGCACATGTCAATGGTCAAGACACCCCAGGGATATTACCGAGCTACATACGCTGATAGACGACACCATCGAACGCATAAAACCAGGCTGGACTTTTGGAATCCATGATACGACGTGTGAACACTTGCAGTGCATCCCATGGTAGCCATTTTGAATATCTTCTTCTGTAACAGGACTACAATTAATGCCATGTAATGTGTAATGTCATGTACCAGTACCAATTACTTTTTAGACGATTTTCACGCCTTAACACGCGCTAGATAGCAAAAAGGTCACCACCAGCATGAAATGGCGCTCTATGCAATATTCGTATACAGTTGAGAACGCAGTAATCCGGTGTAACCTGCTTTCAGTAAATGATGGAGGACACATTCAACATGTAACCAATTTTAGTAACGATTAAAGACTTGTTAACCTGTGTTTTCGTGTCTAATTTCGTATACGAATATTCCATAGAGCGCCATTCCGTACTGGTGGTGACCTTTTGAACTAATCTTTTTTTTTGGTGGGCATGAACTTCCCATGCCCTCTTGTATAATATTACTAAGTATTATAGCTTTTGGTCCAGTAGTTTTTGTTTATGGCCATGTCAAAATGGAACTTTAATTATAAAGACCCTGTATACTGTTTGTTTGTTTAGCGCACTTTCCGTCTGTTTGTTTGTTTGTTTGTTTGTTACTCCATAAATTCTGAACCGGGCAACCCCCGAAGCTGAAATTTTTCACAGAGGACTTCGAAGCCCCGGGGAGTGTCGTAGACTAGATCCCGTTCATATCCGACCTCCCGTTGGCCTCCTACGCTCCTCTAGTCTATATTCTGATGACAACAATATCGAAAAAATAGGAGATGTCTCACTAAAATATGCACAGACCAACAAAGCAAGGAAAAGTTTGTGCCAACAATCGGCAAGTTGTTATTTTATCAACAATCGGCAAGTTGTCTTTTTATCAACAATCGGCTGTTTGTGTTTCTATGTTGCGTCAACAAGGGCTGATATTAAATGCTTGCTTTAAGGAGGATTTAAATTTTAAAGGGATTAATAATAATAAGGACGGCTCAAGTTAGGCGGATGCCCCAAGAGTTAAAAATTTTGGGGCCCTTAAACTAAAGTTAGGAGCCTCAATTTTGGAGCCCTCAAAATTTACTGCTATTTGATTTTAATAATTAAAGCTTCCTTCGATAACATAAATTAACTTACACTCAATTACTTAATTAATTACCCGTTAAACGATAAGTTTGTCTATTTTTTTGTAACATTCGGGGCCCTATGGTATCCCGGGACCCCACGCAGCCGCTTAGTCCGCTTACCGTTAAACCTGCCAATGTCTATATCTATTGTCTGTTTGTGAATGTAAATGAGGATTAGTGGAAAGGCGCAGAAAAGGCACTCCCTTCGCTCGGCGCTATATCGGTTTTGCCCACGCACTGTTTTGATTCAAGTGATGAATGCCCAAGTTTGGCTTAAAGATATCGAGAGCAAAGAGCGAATGCAACAATATATTATCAATCAGTGAATAACCCACCTCAGATTGTTGGAATTGCAGAGCGCACAGACACAAACGAAGGAAAAATGGAATTAGATTAGATTAACAAATAATATTATCAGAAAATGGAAAATTAATCAAATATTATTTATTAGAAACAAACGATCATGTACATCCATGAAGAAAAACAAGTTGCATAGAAGGAACTGAACCCGGTATCGAGCACCTGATGAAGAGGAGTCGGCCACACTTCAGCGCAGTTTTCGAAATCGTACGAATTTTCACCAAGTGGCCAACAGCCGGGTTTATTATTATTATTATTTATTTAGAAGCACTCCCTGGGAGTATTACATCATAAATTCACTGAGTTTAGAACAACAATCAGGTTTACAATGGTTATATCACGAAAGTTGAAAGTTTTTTCGGTTTTTTAAAATATATGATTTTAAGGCATTATTAAAATGTGAGCAATTATGAATACATTTATAAAGAGAACAAACAAAGATGTGACTTCGCACATAATATGGCAAGTCATTCCAAAATTTAAAAGTATTATAAGGATACATTCTGCGTTTAAAATTAGATTTTATGGGAGTGACAAATTTAAATCGTTGAGGTTGACGAATATCTATAGAGCTATTAAAATACTGTATGATAAAATGATTAGGATCTTCGTGATTACGTAAAGAGTTGGGCAACGATTTCAATCTACAATAAATAACGAAGGCCTCAAAGGGCAACAGACCAATTTTGTAACAGTGTTCTGAAATTGACTGATAACGATTAAGCCTGAAGGCTACTCGAATGCATTGATTCACTGTAGTTATTAACATCTTTAGTCGATAGGTATATAAGCAGATGCCATATTCAATGGTGGCATATATCTGTGCTCGTATTAAAATGGCTAGCTCTTTAGAATTTAAAAGTTTACTTAGACGATAAAACATATAGCATTTTTTTGTAATTCTTCGAATTAAGTTTTGAATATGATTTTGAAATCGGAGTAGTACATGATTAAATTTATGTAGTTGCATCGGATTAGAGGCATTAAATCGAAACTCTCCTTGCATACAAGATAGCCACTGCTCTAAAAGATATTCTAGCATCATTGTAGAGCAAACTATAATTGGTGAATATAGGTATCCATTGTATCATCAAAGTTCACCACATTAAGGCGAGTTCACATCTAAAGTATGTTAACATTTTGCCAAGAAATTATTTAGGCGAGGGACATCATCCGCGTGGAATTTTGAAATTGTTGAATATTTAGATGAAAAAAGATACTTTTAAAGTCAATTTTTATGATTTCTTATTCTATATCGGTTATTAGCAAGTTTAGAATAGGTCCATCTGCAGTAATGAACTATGCTTTTTTTTAACTCTTCCCATGGGGCGACTGTGGTAAAACAAAGCCTACATGTTGCCACAAGCTCCTCCAAACTCAAGTATGTGGCGAGCGAAATAGGAGAACTACAGCCACAGACATCGCTGACTAAACGTCAGATCAAAGTATTGTTTTATTTTCATTCTATTCCTTCCTCTTTCAAAACCATATGCATTATTCTACACATATGTAGAAGTAGGATAGAATCGCAGATTTAAGAGAACATAGAGAAAACATGTACTGGGAGCATTTTAATGTAATTCTTTTCGGTATTTCAATATTATTTTTATTGTATTAATTCTAACCTTTTTTCATGTGTTCATTTTCACTGTTTATTCACATTCAGATATTGCAAAATTTCATCAAAAAGAAGCCCGAGCAATGCCGGGTATATCAGCTAGTATCTTATATGTTTTCATGACTATCTGATAGTTTGGAAAGAAGAAATTGCCAGTCTGTGCGTTGGGGGTGCCAATCTTATCATTTGACTTCCATCTTAACTACTTTATAATCTTACAGATACTTAGAAAGACGCTTACTGTAGCGTGTTCGCGAAAGCCCAATAAGTAGAGGAACGTGCGTGATCCTCGTAGTTCCTGATTTGAATCTAGGACGCGGAATTTTTTCCTTCCATTTTTTCCCAAAAATGTCTTTAATAATAGTGGTTATATACAACCAATGAGAATTGTGTTTAAATTCTAATCTGCTGTACCACTGATGAGTACTTTTTCTCTTTTCCTGTTCGGATGTTAACTAAATATTGGATTTATTTGAAATTTAACCTAGCAGTGGATCAACATAACGAGGCTTTGCTGGGTCTTCCTAGCTTGTTAGTAAAGGGAGAAACACAAACATCCACATCCTCATCGGGATTTGAACTGGTAGACTCGCAGATATAGAGTGACAAGACCTCCGCCTTAGTGCTCTTGGCCACTGGGCCGGCATCAAATATACGAATAAAAACATAGCAAAAAATCCTGGTGAAACAATAAGGTAGAGTTTTTAATTACCGACGCGTTTTGATTTACATCACCTTCACGGGTAAACAGCTACAAAGCTGTCTGAACACAATCGATGGAATTTATAGCATACTAGCAGGTTATCCGCGACTTCGCCCGCAATAGGCGAATGAAAAAAACACGTGCTATTAAATAGTAGCAATAATACGATTACATACAAGGTTTCACAAAAATCAGCAAAATTGTTATGAAAAAATTAAAACATGATATAATAACAGAATATATTAAATATAAAATTTTTCAAATATTGTAATTGGCAGTTATGCACAAAAAATTAATAAATGTTAGTTATGCATAAAGGTACATTTTCGGACATAGAATATATTACTCGAATGCCTTTGGGTACACTATGCTTTTGTCAGGCCATTAGGATCTTAAACATACAAATTTTTCAGTGTAAAAATTATGGGGATTCCAAATTAATGCCAACGACTTTAGGAGATTGCCCTTGCGCTTTCTTAATCGTCATTGCAAAAGCAAATCGCACAGGAAATTGTAACCTAGATAATTTATATCTTAGTGATTATGCGCATACATTAGTGACAGTCTAATACCATTACATAATTTGGGGGTATCCAAATTTCTCAATATTATTACTGGCCCTACTTTCACATTGAATTATGTGGTGGCATGCCAGGTGGGTTCCAATGAATTTAAAAATTCTGCGGGTTATTTAACAGCTTGCTCCTGATCCATAATAATATAAATAGATTTTTAAGAAATGCAAGATCTTGGCAATTCTTGCAAAATGATGCTCATTTGATTTACATTCTCATTTTTTGGTGCAAAAATTGTACGTTCTCAAAGCCACTGTCGGTCCTCAATTTTTGTGGCTACGTTCAGGAACACCTTATGTATAATTTTTTCTCGCACCGACGACAACAGTTTACAGAAATCAGGTGAGAAGAAAATTAAACCTGACGCAATTGTGAGTACTGTTTACAAATTTTATGAGTATTGTCACCAAGAATACAAATCCTCATATTAGTAATTATTTTTTTGTGTAGACAAATTTCCAAATGGTGGATATTCTGAGGCAAGCACGTAGTTCATCTGCAGATGTTCATTGTGGAATAATTGAAAGGGTTTGGCAGAAATCTCCTGCGAGCAAAACGATACCTCTTCCATTATTTTTCCAGGATCTCTTAGGTTTCTCGTTGTTAGATCTATAAGAATTAGTTATGTTGTACGATTGCTAAAAAGTTTGAACTGTAGCCAAAATCATGCAATAGAGAGGGCATAACCAACGCCTCTTAAAAAGAAAGCCTCCTTTGTTAACCACATTTCTACCAATAATAAATGTGACTTATTATTTGGTCGACTTCGTAGCCAATGAAAGACAGGCCCCGACACTGAAAAATCACCTGACCATCCTAGTTAAAGCAGCAATGTAACCAAAGACAATTGCAAAAGGAGACTTGGCATTAGATTCTACTTCCTGTAAAGCGTTTCACGGCTCTCAGCATGCAACGGGCTCGTAAAGTTTACTCAGTTCGTCAGATGGAGCCACTGTAGTTTCAGTAGTTTCAGTATCGAACAGGAAATGGGAGTTGCTAGGTTGCTTGTTACTTCCTGTTGGCAAAGTCACGTTTGCGCAATGTGGTTTGACTAGGGCTGGGCCTAACAATAGCAGTTACTGCCTGAAGTTTGCTCGTTTGCTCTGCTCTCTTCGATTTTTCTTTGATCCCCAATATTCAGAGACGTATTTATCAGAGATATCTTTTAATTTAAAATGTCAGGAAGATTCTGTGCTACAAAATTTTGTAAAACCGCCAAGGTGAAGGAAAAAAAAATAAAATTCTTCAGATTTCCACCTGATGCACGAAGGTGAGTTTTGGGTTGCTATTTTTTAATTTTTTAATTCTTAAGTTAAGCTGTAAATGTTCCGTTCAAAAATACCAACGGCAACGAGAAATCGTTTAGTATTGATGTGTCTTAACATTTAAAAGGTAATTTAAGACCTGAAGTTAAAGTTTTCTTTAATGGACTTTCATTAATTTTTGAAAACTGCATCTGGTGCTTTATTCTTTTCTGTTTGACTACCTCTAAAACTTGTACATATTATCTATGAAATTTCCACTAAAATGGCATACTATTATTCCGTAAAAATTGTTCATTATACTAGCAGACTCTTATGAAATTCAGAATTTTCTCTGAAAACCAGTACCCTCTTTTCTTGGCATAGAACCATTTTTAAACAATTTCATCATTAATTTTTAAAGAAATTTTATACAAAAAATCCCAGTATTTTTTTATTATACTCTAGTTCTTATCTAGTTCTTAGTATAATTTCAGTAGCCTGGCTAGTATTTTAAAGAATATTTTAACCTTAAATAGCCATAAGCCATTTTAATAGCAGGTATTTTTGCTGACGGATCATTTCATTCACTCTTTATTTTTTATCCAGTGTTATTTTTAAAACTAATTTAATAATGCAGATTTTGTTATCTATTTCGGTGTTTTTCTGATAATACTTCATGCACTCTTCAGATGTGATTACTGGCATCAGAAAGAGAGGTATTTACTGGAAAAAATATGTTAACAATAAGCAAAACATACAAATTGTGTTCATTATACGTTATATTTTGTAGAATCTTACAAAAATTTGATATATTTTTGTTTGATTATATTTTGCAAAAAACATTTACTATTTTAAACGTTTTATTCATAAACTGCGAAAATAATTATAATAACTATGTATATAAATTAATTACATAAATCTGGCAAGTATTTAAAAATTCTATTGGAACTGACCTGTAAATATTACATATTAAGTTGATGTTTATTTTTTTATATTTTTGATGGAATAAAATCGGATCTTGAAAAATGAATCGAAGTGTTTTTCTTACAGCGAAATTTTATGCCATAGAAATAGAATTTAAACAATTTGGATTAATGAATATGATAAAATACAATAGTTAAAACCAATGTCAAGCAAAAAAGCATTGGAGGGTAGCAGCAAGAACGGATGAAGGGGGGAGGGGGGGGTAGCAGTAATGAAAACGTCATTTATCAATTTACTGCAGTTTCTTGTATGCGTCAGAAATGAACGTTCCCCGTAGAACTTCCTCGGACTGTCAGAGGGCGCCACATGACCGGAATTACAGAATTTCAATGGGCTAATCGTCAAATGCCCAGTCTCCTTTTATGTAACCTTCATTGTTTCCAACAACTGAAAATACACTAAGATGGTCAGGTGACTTTCCATTGTCAAGGCCTGTCTTTTTCATTGGCTACGGATCGATTATGATGATGTAACAATGAATGACGTTTTCGCACTCAGGCATTGAATGGTTTTGGCAAAACTCGACTCTTCGATAGAAACCCTGAATATATATTTCTCCATGACGTATATTAAAGATAGACCCTGAAACTTGCCACCATACCTGAAGCCAATTGGGAATATTGGGAAGCTCTGCCTCCAAGAACCATCATTGGCCGAAACACATTACTAAACATGAGTATAACTGATTAATAATTCTTTCACACTCCGATCACGGGGTGATAAGTTTTTCGTTTCGATAACTTTGTATTTTAAAGGTACGTGTTCCTCGGTGCGACTATCGCGATGATCGTTGAGCACTATTTCTTTTTATTTCTTATGGAGCTGTTTTGCTCCGAGCGACTGCCGCTAGAGTCCTCAACGATGATCGTACGTCTTAAATAATCGTTCAGGAGAAGGGTGAATATAATCGTTACTCGCTAACGTTTTTGTTGTGAGAAGACTATGTGCATCATGGCTCCTTCGCTATGATGAAATTCTTCTCGAAGAAGTGCCGAATCACTGTCATGTGCGTCCTACAAGGATCAATTGGTCTAGGACCATAATATATGGACTGAGATTGCCAATAAAGTTGGAAAACCAAATTGTTCTTTTGTTATTTAAATGCTTGTATTTTCTTTTAATAATTACTTATATAATTATTAATGTAAAATTTTTGATGAAAGTGCACCATATAATGAACAAAATTTTTAATACACTGAGTGAGCATATTATTATGACCATCTGACATATTTATGCAAATGCGCGCACGGACGTCGCCACAATGTTGCTAGCGGGCCGGACCAATATAAAAAGGGAAGCTGAGTGTCGTCGACAACAGTACACGTGTTCCATTCTTCAACTATGGGTAAACGATGCGATTTAACAGCCTTCGAACGCGGGATGATTGTAAGTGCTCGGAGCTATAGAGCGAGTATCAGGGAAACAGCGGCATTCGTGGGGTGCTCAAGAGCAGCCGTCGTTAAAGTATTTAAAGACTGGACGATTAGCCGGAAGACGGGGTCTGAACGTTCGCGTTGTGGCCGCCCGCGGATGGTTGATGATCGGACAGAACAGAGACTGTCACGACTGGTAAAGGATAACAGAAGGGCAACTGTGCATCAAATCACTGCTGACTATAATCAGGGGTCCTCCAAAACGGTCTCTGAATGCTCTGTCCACTGCACACTGCATCGCATGGGATACGGAAGCCGAAGACCTGTCCGCACACCTTTGCTGTCTGCAGCCAACAAGCTGAAACGACTGCAATTTGCTCAGGACTGGACTATCGAGCAGTGGAAACAATTCATGTGGTCTGACAAGTCATGATTCCAGTTATATCATGCAGACGGCTGCGTGAGAATCTGGCGGAATGGCACGAAAGCATGGACCTCGCATGCATGAGTACAACCCTTCAGGTTAATCTTATGGTCTGGGGAATGTTTTCCTGGCATGCGACGACCATGCCACGAGCGAGAATAAAATACTAACTGAGATGTGAACTAAAATGAACTTCTAAAACTTAAACTGAATTAATTCTAACTTTTTGAATTTCTCAACTGGGAACGTAAGATACGCCAGTTGAATCCCGAATTTAATTAGAATATAGAGTAGAGATGCCGATCACGAAAGTCAAATTTCTACTAACTTCTCTTTCACTTAGAACTTCTGACAAAACAGATTTGAGTTCGATAGCCAATCAAACGTTCGAAAACGCTGGTCACCCACCAAAAGCAAGGTGAATCCCTTGTCAAACAAGGGTTTGGAGACACCCACTCTAATTGCTAACGAAATTTCTTATTCACGTGACAATAATCGACTCTTTTGCTAACTTCAGATTCCAAAGATCAGTTTCTTGTTTATATCTCCCTCTTTCCACCCACATCCCGTTCTAGATTTCGATCGAGTTCATCTATCTAACTCTGGCAATACTCTTTAGATCCTTGAACACAAGACCAACAACTAAAACAATGAGATGTAAAATGAATCTCACTATCTCTCGTTGCTGGACAAATGTGGACAAATGTCAATGTGGCACTTATATAAGCGATTATTAACTCGAACAAAAAAAAGAAATAAATGAAATAACAAACTTTATTCAATTCTACTATAAGTTAAATCCTTCTAAAACTTTATAAAATCTTAGATTCCGAATTCCAAATAAACAAATATGAATGCGAATAATAATTGATTAATTTACATGATTAATTTAAATATAAATTCTAAATTTGGATATTAAACGTTTCCAAAATCTTACACATTAATGTTAACAACAGAGTTAAAATTTCAACTTTATTTACACTTGAACACGTTTATATAGAGGGTGGTCCCTTTAAGTGTAGACATGGAACTATTTCGAAAACAAAGCATTTAACGAAAAAATGTCCTAAATTAAAAGTGAATTATTCCGCACGGGAAATTCATTAGCCAAAAAATTATCCCCCCCCCCTTCACAAGGGGGGGAATAACTTTGATATCTTAAATAGGATCTCTTATTATTAATAGTATATTCAGATTGTAAACAATATTCGAGAAATGTTTTATTCTTTGCGTTTTTTCAATTGATCCAACCGCTTAGGAGATAGAGGCCTTAAAGTGTGGAACTTTTAAAGTTTTGAACCCAATTTTATCAATGAAGTCAAATAGATAGAGGGTTGGTCCTGCAGACATTTATATTCTACTTTTTGAAAGTCTTTAAGAATCCGAAGTTAGAATTTCAAAAATTCAATTTTTTTTTTTTTGCACAAACAAAATCTTGTGGGCAGCAGTTCTGTGGAGGCTGAGTCTTAGGTCAATTGAAAACCCACCAAGAATAATACGTTTCTCGAATACTGTGTATAATCTGAATATACTATTTAAATAGTGGCTCCTAATTAGGATTTCAAAGTTACGCCCCCCCCCCCCTCACAAGAGGAATGGGAGCTAACTTTTTTGGCTAATGAATTTCCCCCGCAAAGTGTCTAACTTTTGATTTTGGACATATTTTTCATTCAAAGCTTTGTTTTCAAGATATTTCCATGTCTACATTTCAATGGACCACCCTGTATATATATGCTAATGGAAACTATATGGTGAATGCTGTATATGCTATTTTAAGCTCATGGAAACTGCGGGATCGAAAACATACTTCAATTAACAATAAAATAAGAAAACATAGTGTGGGTTGGGAAAAAAAACAACTTTTCTGTGAGAAAATATATAATTTTTATTTTCAAAAAAAAAAAAACCGGATTGTTGAGATGAAATATTTTCATATTTTCATAAAAAATTACAAAAAACACATGCATTTTAAAATTTATTAGTTTATACAGGTTTACACATATACTTTATTATAAGGAAATCTAAATAATCGAATACTATTCCAACCACCCATTTTTTTTAAAAAAAAAAGCACTCAATAATAAGTAACTTTATTAGAGAGACCGTTTGTAATCAGCACCTTAAACAGCGGTGTGAAACAAAATGGAGGATAACGCTATGTATCTTGGGATGGTGACATAACCTTTTATTAACCTTGTTTATAGTCGTCGGATTTAGCGCCATCCAATGACAAAATCCGCCAGTGGGCAAACAAACGAACAAACGACAAACGGAAAATAAATTTTAGAGTACAAGATAGAGTACCGTGTCCATCAATCAACTAAATTGTATCGAATAGGGAGTGACTTGATAACCTGGGCCGCGAAGAGGACGAGCATACTGATACCGCCACGTCCTATCTCTGTTCCTGTTCTGGAAGTCACTTACTAGGTCCAGGATTATGTCCTTCTCAAGAGCTATTAGCTTGTTTAATAGGCGTTTCTGGTCCTGTTGGTGACATTTTCTTATTTCAAGCGCTTCATAAACGAGTTTCTTTTCTTAATATATACT
>JAHWFO010059158.1:0-14653 GCA_023313115.1 Rhysida immarginata
ATTCTATGAGATACAGTTTATTTCCGTAATATTTATGTTATATGGGAGGATTTCTCTCATTTCTGTAATTTATTATAATCTCTTTGTTGTAAGCAGTGATATGAGGATAATTACGAGGGGAGTTCAATAAGTAATGAACACAATTCTTTCTCGGCCAATTTTGGTTGAAAAAACTGGACATTTCTTATGGAACATTTTCAAACATTTCCGCTTCGTCTCGTAAAGTTTCATTGATGTAGGATATGTGACAGCGCTATAGTGAGCTGTTAAAGTGGCGTCAACCATAGAGATGCGTTCCAGACAACAGGCAGTGATTGAGTTTCTTTTGGCGGAAAACCAAGGCATCTCAGATATTCATAGGCGCTTGCAGAATGTCTACGGTGATCTGGCAGTGGACAAAAGCACGGTGAGTCGTTGGGCAAAGCGTGTGTCATCATCGCCGCAAGGTCAAGCAAAACTGTCTGATCTCCCGCGAGCTGGCCGGCCGCGCACAGCTCTGATTTCTGCAATGTCGGAGCATGCGAACACTCATTCGAGTAGATTTTCATCTGTTTGGCCCAATGTAGAACGCAATCCGTTGGACGCACTACGCGGTTGATGAAGCAGTTATTGATGCAGCACGACGTTGGCTCCGACATCAACCAGTGGAATGGTACCGTGTAGGTATACAGGCCCTCACTTCAAGGTGGCGTAAAGCCGTAGCATTGAATGGAGATTCCAAATCCTTCTCTTCCACTGTGTAACTAAAAGATTGGGGAATAACATGATGTATTTGAATACTGAATAAAACAACCCACTTTTTCAGAATAAAATGTTTTGCATTACTTATTGAACTCCCCTCGCATAATGTGACTTTTTGGCTTGGGCATGAAACACGAGAAGAAATTTGTAAACAGAAGAGAAGGATTTGGAATTCTTCTTCGGAGGAGGAAAGGAATAAATATTGCGTCTGGGAGTAGGGGAACTGTCACGTATAGCAAAGAAGGCGCAGTGGAAGGTAAGTATGATTTACGAGACACAGAGAATACAACTTAGATAACATAACAACAACTTTATTCAAATGATTGGATTAACAACACATTTAAATTAAAGTTTGGAGAATAGACTCCTATGATCTCCTCTAATACGCAGAGAGTCGATGGAAGCTACGTAATTATTGGTAGCGTCCGACAGCAAAACTGTAACTAGACAGGTTTTTTTTCGTTTATACCTTAGCATTTTTTTTTCTAAGGCCTCAACGAGATTAATACCTCTTACACTGAAAAGTCCGGTTCACTCTAATCTGAACCTGAATGAATTAAATGAAAGTTACACCTAACATTGAGGTTAGCAATAGATTCTACAGTTCATATAACTGAAGGGTTCATCCACGATCATAATCTTCTAGACGACCGCACTGGAAGAGCCCCTTTGGAAACTCTATGATTTCACAACATACCGCTACACGGGAGAGCGAATATGCTTTGCGTTTGCCTCCCTGAGTGACTCCCCGGGAAAACTAATAAGGGAGATAAGATAAAATAATTTATATTAGAGAGGCCTGGAATAGCAAAATTATAAGCTTAACAAACTAACAAAAATTTATATTACAGCTACAGGAAAACTACCTCAGTAAAAGAATATGCCAAAAGGCGCGCATTAACGCTTCTTAATTACTTTTACTAATGAGAAGAGGAATGACGAAATTCCAATGCGCAAGAATATCAAGCGATATTACAAAGAAATTTACGCGCGAGGAAATTTCACGGGAGGAGAGTGACTACGACAATGCCTTTCATTATTTATAAGATTGAGAAATGGCTTACCTGTCGTATCGGGCAAAGGTGCCGAGGTTCTCCCGTATGTAACCTGAAGTTGTCCAGGGAAATATGAGTGTAAGTCTTTCTTCAGACGAGAATTGAGTCAATTGGATTGAGTCGATGCTTTCAAATCCAGAAGCAGAACCAAATTCGCAGTCGGGGCAATAGTCCACAGGCAGCTCTCCAGTACGAGGTCGGTTTGGCAGGACAGGGTTAATGGCGACGACGTCGGGCGTTCTCTCGACGGTTCTAACGACGCGGTTGATAGCACACGACAAGTAGGAAATTGTCCTGAGCCACATTCGCTGTCGACGAAGCTTTCGTTCTCCGCAGCTAATTGTCGAACGTATTCTGAGGAAAGCAAAACATTAGAATAGAGCAACAAAGGCGCACAGCAGTCCGTCCCGTCTCTGCCGTCTTTGACGGCCGCAGCTCGCTCTTTCTCTTCCTCGAGGGGTAAGCTGCCACGTCGGCTAACTCCGGTTGTTGAGGAATCTTCTGCCGACCAAAAACTCAGGAGCCTCTTGTCTGGAAACCTTTCAATCTTAAAGCCCGTCACCATAGAGATAGATAGATATATACCAGAGGTGGAAACTCAATGCTAAATCAAGGGACTTGGGATCAAGTGCTCGCCAGGGCAGCGCTTCGATTCGCATGAAGAATAAGCAGACGATGTTGTTGCTTAATATGGCATTTCCAACGTTCAGTGTCCTTAAATAGAGCGCGCGTTTCATATTAATTTTTAATTTTCACACTATTCTTCTTTTACTCCTGGGAAGTGCTCTTTCAATAATAATAATAATAAATTTGAAAATGAAAAAAGTATGCCCTGCTACACCTTTGTCTTTTTTAATTTTATAAATTCTTATTTTAACTTTTTATTTCACTTTTTAAACCAAAAAGGAATACTTTTTTATAGTAAAAATAAGAATGGATGAATGGGGGGTAAAAATATAAAAAAGTTTTTTAAAAAAAATTTTATTTTATTTTATTTTTAGTAATTTTAAGAGGACAAACGAATAATAAGTTAAAGTAGAAATTTATCTGTTGTAGATTATATTTAAAAAAAAAACAAAAAAAAACAACAACTTAATTGTTTGAAATTTTTGAAATTAGAAATTTTTTCATCCAATAAACAAAGCGCCTAGATATTTTGTGAATTCATTATTTCTTTTATTGAGATAATTACAAAACTCTTTTGGCATACCCTAATTTTTTGTTTGCATTTTTAAATACTGTTCTATTCTCATTTTTACATATTTAATTATGACAGTTGCAAGTACAATTCAGCATGAGAATGAGAGCAATATAGTGATTTCCAATGAATAATTGGATGGATTTCTTGCAAAAGTTTTTCTGCCTGCAACTATCAACCGAGAAATAACACACCCTTTAAAATCATATGATTTATCGGGTTGTTTTAATAGTCAAAGTGTTGGTGAACTGTTTTTTTTTTTTTTTTTTTTTTTTTTTGCTTTTTTTTTGTGAACAACCGGTTTCATACAGAACTTTATACAGAAATGATAGAATTCTTTGTCACTCAATTATTGGGAAGATCTGTTCATCTGAAGATGTTATTTTTAAATAGGATGATGTATCAGCTTATGCATCCAAAGTGTTAGAAATATATTACACAGGAATTTTGTCCTGACCTTACTAATATCATCGTCCAAAAGAATTGGGACTGTTATGACGGCAAAAGGTGATTTTACAAAGTGGTAAAATCAATTATGTATATATAATTTCCGATTTAGCTATACATAGTGGTAAAAAAGATATTTCCGATTTAGCAATACGAGAAATTAATTGTATTTTCACTGACACATATTGTAACAACAATGTCTTCAAGGCAGTGATTAAATTTAATTGTTATTTTGCTGATTTTTTTTTTATTAATTTGTGCATTTAATTATTTTACTTTATTTATTCATTTAGCCAAGTTCATTTAATTAATTAATTATTAACTTTATTTTATTTTGTTTTATTTATTGTATATGTTTATCATTTAATTAATCTATTCTTATTTGATTTTATATTTTAATTACATTTTATCTATTTTTTTTATTTATGTAATTTATTTTTATCATATTCCATCATAAATATTTTATTTTATTTACTCATTTTTATTTATAACTTTGTCATTAAAACGTCAAAATGCTGAAAACATTAGCAAGCAGTCTTCATAGTGCCACCATCTTAGTTTGACAGAAAAAGCTATGAGCTTCACCCCCCTGCATCGGCCTCAGTGGCTCAGCAGGTTGCGTGATCGCCTCTGATGCCCGAGTACGCGGGTTCGATCCCGGCCGAGGACGACGAGGATTTTTTCAGGGGGAAAATCCTGAGATCACGCACTTCCTTCGGAAGGGAAGTAAAGCCGTTGGTCCCGTGTAGTCGTTTGCCGGCTGCACGTTAAAGAACCCTTGCGAGGCAAAATTTGCGGCCCCTATAACGCCGTCCTGAAATGGCCTTAGTAGTTGAAAAGGACGTTAATACCAAATAAACCAAACCAAACCAATCACCCCCCTGCCCGTCACTCTCTCCACTTTTTCTATCTCCCGCGCCGAGAGATCATTTCCTCGCTTCCGCCTGCGCTGCCTACGCCGTTTCCGTTTCTTCCCTTTTACAAGAACGCTCCTGTCAGAGACTTGGTTCGAAATATGCTTGATCGCCTCAAAAGATGTCGTCACACGAACTCCAACATTACTTCCTAGCAGACGACGCTGATTAGGAATATTGGAACCCGTGCATGTCGCAACACTTTGTGACAGGAACCTAATGAAACACTGTGGAAGAGAACGCTACGGCTCCGGATTCATCAGTATTTTGTTCCAAGTAATGTATATAGATTTTTGTCATGAAAGATTGAAAATTATTGAAGATTGAAAATTCATAAAGTAATGTATTAATTTCTCTCGAGCGTTCTCGAACAAACGGAAACGAAAGGTTCTTAATTCGAATGGGATAAGCCTATACAGTAATAAATCATAATGAAAATTCGAAAAAAATTTTTTAAATGCTCCCAATGGTTGGACCTCTCCACGTATGGAACAGCTAGCCTAAATAATTTCTTGATCACGTAATCTTACCTTAGATGTACAGTCGGTTGCAAAAAAGGTTTTTACCTGCTCCGTGAGAACTGAACTTACCGGATGTTGATCGGTTGCAAAATCAGGTACTTGTACTGAGAGTCAGGCAGATTAGACTGGACCTGTCCATTCTGAATAAATTTAGTGTGACAGGTATACACTTGGGATGTGCTATTCACGTGCTCAACTTTGACTATAGTCAAAACCTTTTTGCACCCGATACACTGTACACTCCCCCTGCAATGATGAACTTCGACGATACAAATCTCTTCTGGGATGACAGTGGACGTTCTATATCCGACAATGAAATTTAGCCAGTCAGCAGGGGCAGCGTATGCTAGATTATCAAGTACTCGCTCATTGTTGAGCGGGCAATACGGTGGAAGCTTAGCTTCTAATCTGTTGAAGCAGTTGAGTTCATTGTTCGATGTTCGGGACCTACTATGGTGGGAGACTGAACTTAACAATTAAGTTGAGGTAAGCAGCTTCAATACGGGGTTCGTACTAGGCTTCTCCTCAAAGCATATGAGGAAGCTTCAGTTTTTTCGATGCATATAATGCTACAACTATGCCTATTTTCAGCCATTACGTTAAAATATAAATTAGTGGATAGACACGTTGTTCTGTTCGCTAATAACATAGAATAATTTAAAACGAGACAGTAATATAATCTTATTTCCGTAAAATGAATTAACGAAAGAACGAGTAAAGGAAAATTACAGTGTATATAACTTTATTTTAATAACGAAATACAAAATTAAAAGCTGAATTTGAAGGAAAAATATAATTCCTCAAGTTTTGGATGTTTTCTATTTAACGTGGAGACTTGCACCCAAAGGAACAGAATTAGCCTTCGATTTGCAGAGTTAATTGAAGAAATTAACTTTGGAGTTAATTTTTTTTCTGATTATTGTCATGAGAACACTGTTCAGTGAAATTTGTCATCATTAATAACGAAACACAAATGAGAAATGGTTGTTTCATGTAAAATAAAATTCTTTAACAATATGAAAAGTGGAAATACGTAGTCACACAAGATGAGGCGTGTTCATTTAAGTGATTGCAACAAGAGCCGAGCCATTTTTTACCGCCTAAGGAGTTACCAGGAGTTGATTTACCAAAAAAAAAAATTTTTGCATTGTTGATCATGGGATATATATTGTTGGTCCGTGCAGAGTGTTTGTGAGATGCGTGTTGATACCATTGTTGCAAAAACTTTGTCTTGCATTGTTGGTCTTGAGGTATTCTCATTAATATGCCGTGCCATAACCATGAATATCGATTTTTTATCAATAATTATTTTTTTTTGAAATCTGAGGTAGACAGTGACCTTCCTCATGCTTTGAAGGTCATGTATGCAAAATTTTATCAAGATCGGAATAAAACTGTAGATTTGTATAAAAAACAAACAAACAAACCCACAAACAAACATCTTTCTTTATATATATAGATAGAAGATTGTTGGTGAATTGCGTGTTGATACCATTGTTGATACCTACTGTTGCAGAAGCTTTGCCAGCCTTCAGGGACTTAATTGCCCATTTGACTTTTGCTTCAGTGATACAACTCTGCTATAAAGTGCACCCCATGTGTCTCAGTTGTTGCTGTCACTGGATTAAGAAGAGATGCTAAGTATTCTTCCACCTATGCAATACACTCTCCTCCGTTTTCAAAGCCTCCCATCTGATTCCTTGATAGTTTTGTCATGAAAGAGACTTCTTTCTACGAAGTTGGCGAATGGTCTTCCAGAATACTTTGTTTGCCGAACCACAGTCAGTCTCCAATTTTTCCCCGAACTTCTCTCAAGCTTTGGTTTGAGCTGTCGATACTGTCTTTGCTGCTGCTATTTGCGCCTCAGTGTAGGCACTCGACTCGAAGGTGACTTATTTTGCAAGTCAAAGGAAAATGGTTCTTCTTTGCCTTGATAGCTTCTTGGACTTAACCATTCCACCATACAGTCCTTTTCTCACCATTCTGCACTATACCCAGCCGCTTACGACCACTGTACATTGCAGCCGAAGTTATCACAGCAGTTTTGAACAACTGCCACCCCTCTTCAACTTGAAGGTATGTTAATGTGCATAGATCATCCCCACAGCAACAAGGTAGTTATCAGTTAATAGTGCCCCTCTCCTCACACAAGTTCCAACCTGATCGGAATAAGTCAGCTGACATAATTACAAAGACAGCGATTTCTGGTCCATTGCATCTGGTCCTTTGGGGGCTTTTTATATATACTGCTTAATTGGTAGCTCTCAACTAGCATTTTCCTGTTTCTCTGCAATTTTGCATGCATCCCAATGATAACCGTATTAGTAAAAGTACCACAGTAACGCGCAGTCAGAAGTAACAAGCAGAAGTAATTGGCATGTAGTACGTGTTCAAATGGTGTTATTATGGTACCATTGGAAATTTTCAATGCTCAGATATGTCGTGTAATATATCAAACAACTCGTAACAACGTATCATGAATGAACATAACGAGTAATTAATGATGATCGAAATTGGTTTAGTTTTGTTAATTGGGAGGAGTTCTAATTGTACCATCACAATACTATTGGTGCTTTCAATGCTGAGATAGGGCATGTTATATATCCATAATTAACTGTATCATAGCTAATTTCTGTTAGACATATTGTTATCAATAGCTAATTGCTACCAGCTAATTTCTTGCTTCAATATTTATACAGGTTGTTCATAAAATGAGGGATAATAAGTACATAGCATGATTCTTCACATCAAAGTAAATAAAAAGTTTTTTTATGCAAAATGTCGAAAAACCAATTTTAAAGGGTCTAAACACCACGCGAAGTTTATTAAAAGCTGGTGGAAAACGTCATTTATCCTCTACAATTGCCACCGTTTTCTCGTGGCATAGCTCAGTTCATTATGTGAAGTGTTGTGGCAGAAAGATTATAAATGACGTAACGACACCATTCTAAATTTTGAGTTTTCGACATTTTGTTGCACTGATTATCCGTCATTTTATGAACACCCGGTATAGTTTTATTTAAAGTGTTTTAAAAGGCAGATTTGCTCTAGGTAATCATGGCTGATGTTTCGCTGATGTAACATGAAAATTGGCTCTTTTTATCTGCAATCTTTTCATTCTTGCTATTTTCTTTTCTTTTTTTTTAAATTTTAGGTTAAGAGTACAGCAGGAGGGAGCAATGAACCAGAGATTTACTAAAAATGTACACGCATTACCTATCTGTTTGAATTTTCTACTCTAATATATTCTACTGCTTTGTACTTACCAAGCTACTTTTAATATTAAGGACTGTACGGCCTCGGATAAAATTGATCATAACAGGAAACAAATCACCTTCATAAGTTTCCAGATAAGTCTACAACAAAAATTACATTAAGTAAATTTTGAAACCAATAACTTTATTAATTCTAACATTAAATTGATCAAGATAATCCATCAATATTCATCGGCTATGAGTGAAAAGATTCTTACCTTTGCATAGAAGGGCTTGTACAATTAAAAATAAATTAGCCTACTAGTGAATTCCTTACCACTTCAAACTTGCTCTCTCCTAGGGCTACTAGATAACACCAAAGTCAGCGAAGGAACATGTGGTGAAAATGAAAGTTCATACAGTGATAAAATTTCTATACACCAAGTCATCTCCAAATCCATTCTGAGATGATTTTTGTGCATGGGAAACAAAATGAAGAAAACCTCCTGTTCATAGTTAGTTTGGTTAGTTGTATGGGAATGCTTGCTCATCACAAGAGAAAATGAAGAAATTCAATAATATTTTTAAACCGACCATTTATGTTTGTTGTCTGAGAAACAAGAGACCAACGTGTGCTAAGAAGGAAGACAGTGCAAATAAAGTACACGCTTTCCTCGCAGACTGTCAAACAATGGTAGAAGCTATTGTGAGTGAGTTTGTCAGTAATGGGTTGATCTTTACTGTTCTGCATTAACATTTGAATAGGGAGCAGAGCAACAATCTCTTAACAATTGAGGCACAAAATAAAATGCTAAAGGAAATGGATGCTAATGGCACTTTTAAAACTATCAAACTAAGGAAATGTTGTTTGATAATGGAATAAGTGGGAAGAAATATTGCTCAGAACTAATGATTGGTTCAGGTGCCTGTGAATAAAACAAATTTTACTTGGTCATAACTTCGTACTGTCGAAAAATAATACCAATGCTTCTTTTTATTGTGAGGAACAAACAAAAGTCTGAAAATGCAAAATCTGGAAGATATTGACCCGATTTTCACAGGATATCTCAGTTGTCCTAACAGTTGCATGTGCTGATAGGTTTTCATCATGCCACTACAGATCTCTTTTACCGGCCTTCGGGTGCTCCTCCTTCCATTTTTCTAAAACTTTTGACTTGCAAGAGGTCACCTACTATCTGCTGTAGCCGTCTTTTTGTTTTCAGGCACAATTGTGAACACATGGCAATGGACCATAAGAAAGTTGCCACGATCATCTTTCCAATCTATGAAAATGTTTACATTTTTGTGTTGTCCTTGCTCTTTGGGAAGCATCTGTTTGGATTGTTCCTTTTTTTCAACTCATAATGATAGAGCCATGTCTCATCTACTTTTGTAGATGTTATGGATACGTTTTGGTACCGCATTGTTGAACATTTCGATCATTTATTGGAACCGTTGGTCTATTGCTGTTTCTAATCTTGGATCAGCAAGCGAGGGATCCAGGGGATGAAACCTTCTTGGGTTACATGTGTTCATGCAAGACTACTTTAATCGCTGATGATCTGATGCCTAGGCTTGCCTCAATTCACGATCATATACGACACAGCATGGATGTTTTCCAGCATAACTGCGAGGATCACTTTCAAAGGATCGTCTTCTCCTATTAACTCGTGATAGAAGGGAACGTAGGTAAAGGGGGGGCTTAGGGGGTTCAACCCCCCCATTTATAAATAAAATACATTGTGGCCTCCAGACAGTGAAAAATCATGAAAAATCACATGAACCCCTATCATGAAAAATTTATACCTACGGTACTGCTTGTAGTGTGTTGAGAGAACCGCGGTTTTATTCAGCTCTGCCAGGAAATGTCTGTTGTAAACTTTCCAAACCATCTGACGTTTCTAAGCCTTTGGAATAATCATAGTAAATCATAGCACGCCATGCCTGCTGATTCTGCTTCATTGTGTTCTACGTCAATATGCCAGTGCTTTCGAATTTTAGATGCCCTCAAATCTTGCCTGCAACGATATGATAGAGTGAAGTACATGAAGAATGCAAAAGAAATTTGGTGGGATGCGTGAGGGGTTCCTAGCTAAAAACATTTAGAGCCATTAGTATGCTGCCTCTCTTAAATTGCAACATCTTTCATTATTGTATAGTTGAGTAATTTTATTTGTCAAACAATGAACAATTAATAAAAGTGAGACAATTAAAGAACGTGAGTGGAGCAATTTAACGAATACAACACATATTTCTTGCAAAGGTTTAATATTTTTCAAAATAGTTACCTTCTGAGTTAGTTACCGTATTGCAGCGTTCTTACAAGTTTTGGTAACATGCTTTAAAGTCGTGTGTCTTAACCAGTTCCAATTTGGCTGTAACTTTCTTTTTGATGTCCTCTATATTCTCAAATATTTTTCCTTTCAAATTTGTTTTCAACTTTAGGACGTGAAAAAGTCTGGTGAAGACAAGTCTGTGGAATAGGGAAGGCGATAAAGCTTCACAAATCAGTTACTAAGAATAAAGAAATAAAAACACTCTTTGACCACAACAGAAATAAATTTGGAAAAATACGACCTGTAAGCGCTTTTCGAGGGCAAAGCTCTCATCATTCAGCAGATTCAGGGAGTAAAATGGGAAAATCCGATGATACTGATTGAAGTAATCGACAATCGAACAGTGAAGTGTACATTTGTTAGGATGGGACGAAAGCAGCGCTTTCACAAAGCTCATCGAACCATAATAAACTCCAAATGAAATACACTGAGGTAGTCAAGAAGCCTAACCAACCCAAGCGGTCTTCCATAGTGATTGAAGGAAAGGGGGGACGAGTATTTATAGCGAAAACAAGCCAATCATAGAATTAAGTCAAAAAACAGAGAAAGAAAAATTGTAAGCCGACCCACCATTGAATTAATTGGGAGTCACTGATTGGGCCCCCATCAGAATTAAGTAAATTATTGCAATCCTAAGGACAAGGTACCCCAGCTCCAGAAATCTGGTATCTATGAAGTACAATGCCCCCAATGTCCGAAGATTTACAAAGGTCAAACTTCTCGTAGCTTTTCAACTCGCTTCAAAGATCATCTGCGCCACACAAAATACGATAGAAGCAACCTCTCCACCGTCGCCAAACACTCCCTAGACACAGGACATGACGTCTCCCTAAATAATTTGAAGCTTGTAAAATCAATAAACAAAAAAAGACTGCAGGACGCTTTCGATAGTATGGCCATTCAATCAACCGACAGTAATAATTTACTTAATTCTGATGGGGGCCCAATCAGTGACTCCCAATTAATTCAATGGTGGGTCGGTTTAACCAATCATTGAATTTTTCTTTCTCTGTTTTTTGACTTAATTCTATGATTGACTTGTTTTCGCTTTAAATACTCGTCCCCCTTTTACTTCAATCAGTATCATCGGATTTTTCCATTTTACTGCCTAAATCTGCTGAATGATGAGAGCTTCGCCCTCGAAAAGCGCTATCAGGTCGTATTTTTCCAAATTTATTTCTGTTGTGGTCAAAGAGTGTTTTTATTTCTTTATTCTTAATACTATTATTCACATTTTCCCATTATTATTTTTTCTGGTAATTTGCCTTTGTTATTTCATCCTGTTTTAATGTTGTGCCAATTCCCGGAAAAAAGTTGTTTAAATCAGTTACTGGCTAAGAAATACTTGACAAAAAATACTTGGCATACTTAATACTGTGTGCGATCTGGCATTATTGTGCAGTAAGAACCAATTCTCTTTTGTATGAAATTGTGACAGTACTCGATGGAATCTCTTAATCAGACACTGTACAATAACCCTGTAGTACTCCATGCTGACTGTTTGTCCAGACGGAACAAACTCCTTATAGATTATGTCATTGCTGTCAAACAAAGTGCAGACTTTTTAAACCAGAAATTCTGTTATCGCGATATGTTGGGAAGCGCCTTTCCATGCTCTGTCGTTTTTTTCCGGGTCATATTGATAGTACCAGGTTTCTTCCCCTGTCGCAATTGAATCCAAAATGTTCGGGTTGGCATCGGTGGCCGTGATGAATTCCGAACAACCATCCACTGTATTTATTTTTTTTGCTCATCTGATAAGAAATGTAGCACACACCGAACACACAGTTTCATTTTGTCCAAATCTTTTGTCAATATTAGACGAATTGTTTTTTGGTTAATGTTTAAGAGTCAAGGTGTGTTAATCATAACAAAAGTTCTCACCTTCTCTTTCGTTTCCTATGTTTTCGGATGTCCCGTGCATTTAGTCGTCTTTCAGATCTTCCCAGCCATCACGGAATCTAGTGATCCATTCAAAAACCGTTACACGAGATAGTGCATCATCACCATACACGTCCTTTGTAAACTTGTAATTTTCTGTAAGGTTTTTCTAAGTTTAAAACAGAGCTTCATGTTTCCGCTTTGTAACTTGTTTACTACCGGAAGGTCGAATCATGAGTGCATGCGATTGATACACAAGAATATATAGGTGCGCGCAACTTTATTTATGCAAATTTTAGACACGGTAAAAAGTTCAGTTTATAGATCGAAATGACGCATCGCTGTGGTTGCACATGCTTGAAGATGTTCAAAGTAGTGTCCTCCTTTCTGGAAAAACAGAGTGCATTTGGTCTAAAACATACTAACGTTGAAACCTCAGTGCTAACGATCGGAGCCATTCATGTGATCAGAAAATCTATCCCATATCATATACGCTCAAACATTTTGTTAGTCTCGTTTATTAATTGTTGTGGCTTGCATTATTGACTACATTTTGTTAATTTGTGGATTAATAAACTGTGTACTTCTCAGCATAATTATTGAGAGATATACCATTCAACATACAGCTTATCCATAAGATGCTGGATTGGTATAGATATTAACGTCAATATTAACTACAAAGGGATTATCAAAACTAATTCTCAGCACCTTCGCCTGGGAGGTAATTGTGCCTAAATCTTTTATCTTGCTGGGAACTCTTCCAGTGGAGAGCTAAACTTACCTAATCAGTCTCTAAGTATCCTACCTATTGATTGAATCCTCAGACATGGGCTTAATCCTCTAATTTTTATTATATAGATTTAATAAGATTTAAAAAAAAAGAAAATTACTCGTAAAATTTCAGGTTTTTTGTAATGATAAAATCGATTCATGAAACGATATGTGGTGTCCAATATAAAATCAGCTTTTCTTTTTTCTAGAGATTTAAGTTAAATCTTTATTAGTTAATTTCTGAAATGGTATTATATTAAAAGAAACCTTCAAAAATTTAATTAAGTGGCCAGATTATTATGACCAGATCATCAGTACTTCGTTGGGCCGCCTTTTGCCTTCAATACTGCGATAATTCTTCTTCGCATTGACTCCATGAGATGTTGAAAGGTGAAACGAGGAATATGAAACCATGTATGATGAATAGCACTGTCCACTTGTGTAAGATTTGATGGTTGTGGAACAACCTGCGTGATGACTCTTTCAACTTCTTCCCACAAATGCTCAATAGGATTGAGATCTGATGATTGAGGGGCCACCTAAGCAAGGTAAGATCACATTATGTTCTTGGAACCACTCCTGCACAACATGAGCACCGTGGCATGGCGCATAATCTTGTTAGAAGAATCCATCTCCATTGGTTGGTTGGTTTGTTTGGTATTAACGTCTTTTTCAACTGCCATGGTCATTTCAGGACGGCGTTATAGGGGCCGCAAATTTTGCTTTGGAAGGGTACTTTAACGTGAAGCCGGCAAACGACTACACGGGAGCAACGGCTTTACTTCCCTTCCGCAGGAAGTGCGTGATCTCAGGATTTTCCCCTGAAAAACTCCTCGTCGTCCTCGGCCGGGGTCGAACCCGCGTCCTCGGGCATCAGAGGCGACCACGCAACTCATCAGCCCCATCTCCATTGGGATACGCTGTCAACATGATAGGATGAACTTGATCAGCAACGATATTTAAGAATGCTGTGCTATTCAGACGTCTTTCCACGCGAATTAAAGGGCTCAAATCTTGCCAGCACAACCTGCCAGCTTAAAGGGTTGTACTCATGCATGTGGGATCCTTCCTGTCATGCTGTTTCGCCAAATTTTCACTCTGCCTTCTGCATGATGCAACAGGATTCATCGGACCACATGATGTTGTTTCCAGTGCTCGAACGTCCAATACTTGTGTTCCTGTGCGAATTGGAGACGTTTGATCTTGCTAGCTGCAGACAGCAAAGGTATTCGAACAAGCCTAGGGCTTCCATGTCTCATACGATGCAGTATGCGGCGAACAGTGCGTTCCGAGATCATTTGAGAGGATCCCTGGTTCAGATCTATAGTAACTTGATGCAATGTTCCCCTTCTGTTGTCTTGTACCAGTCTTACAACTCTCGTTCTGCCCGAAAATTGACTAGTCGCTGACTTCTACAAATCGCTCTTGAACATTTAACAAATGCAGCGGTTTTACTGATACTCACTCCATGGCTCTGAGCGCCAACAATCATCCCAATTTCAAAGGCTGTTAAATCGCGTCGTTTTACCTATATCTTTAGAAACAGATTGTCACGGCCTAGCAAGCGAGGCAAGAGAGAGAAGTCGCCTAAGCAG
>JAHWFO010059165.1:13074-25032 GCA_023313115.1 Rhysida immarginata
GAGCTTCATTTGTTTTGTAAAATTGAGCATCGATGCATCGACTATCAGAATATTTCTTTATTAAAATATTTCATAAAGGTCAGTCAATGAATACAATAATAATATTAATATAGCTTCTTTGGTGGATTTTTGGATTATCATGGATAATCATAGATCACCATCGAACTTGATCTAGTAGCCCGAGAAGGCAGATAAACTTCAACAGTGTTTAAGCTTATATAAAAGGCACATGATACATTTTCGTTATTGTGTGTAAATATATATGATATATTATTTAAATGAAATTAATAAATAAGAAAATAAAAAAAAAATATATTTCACCGACGCGCACAAAGGGCTGGATTTTTAAAATAGGCCTACACGTTTAAAATACGCCATTTACAAGTCATCTTTTATTGATTCAAACAAAAAATATAAAATTAACGCTGTTCTGCCTGAAAATAAAGTTGTGTGCATTCTGTCTATATTCGTTTTAATATACATGTCACAGATCACTAATATGGTACTTGTGCTTACTAATTTGTGTCTGTGTCTCCAGTGTAATTTTCAACAGGAGCTTGTTTACACTTCGCCGCCGGGCCTGGCCTAGCGAACGACGGCAAAAGAACCAACAACTCCCAGGATTGAAACCATCGGCACCACGTCGTTCACGATCATAGAATGTCTTGTTATTTAAAATAAAAATTTTAACGTAAAACTTATTCGAAAATAATTTCATTACGTGCATTCTTTTTTGCGTTCACTTAAATATTCACATATATCTAATGTAATTTATATTAGTTTTATTCTTCTACAACGTTTACGCTACGCTGTGGTTAGGCCTAGTTAGAAATAGACCTAAACCGAATGCCGAAGCTTTTGCTAGGTCTCCTATCGTGAACATGAAAACGCTATTGCACTTCTCTTCTACGAAACCAAAACTCGTATATAATATCCATCAATTCTACATAGTCATCGAATATATTTTGATTGATATATTACTTATATGCTGGGAGAAACATCGACACGAACACAAAGAAACGTGCCTGAACGGCCGCCATGATTTGTAACATGTTTGAGGCGTAGTGAAGTGTAGTGCGCATGTGCACAGCTGCTTACATGGAAGCACGCTGTCGATAGAACGCGTGCTGCCCAAACTGCCTCGCTGCTTTGATACTTCTAGATTCGGCAGTACGCGTTTGTCAGCGCTGTTTTTCAGGCAGAAAGCGCGCACATGGAAATCCACCATTAATCTACTTTAACACACCGTCCCCCCCGGAGAAAATCATTTTCGAGCATGAAATCTTTACAGTTACTCGACCCCCCACCACGCCCGATACAATGCATAAATTGTCATCCTTTGGGTCACACTAGAATGAAGTGTTCTAATCCATCTACGTGCTCCAAATGCTCCAGCGAGGATCACGAGAGAAAGGACTGCACAGCCGGAGTTTTTCTCTGCATAAATTGCTCAGGAGGACATTCACCATATTAGAGGGGTTGCCCCAAATTTAAGTACGAGGCATTGATATGTACCAAGATGGTCAACCTCTTTATCTCATACTACCAAGCTAAGAAGCTGGTAGATATGGAGCTAGGTAGAGAGGGGCACAATCAGGGGACACACGCTTCACGTCTTGGTGAAGGAAGACATTCTACATCGATTCCTAGATCCCAGAACCAAACGTCTAAGAATCAAATGTCCCAGAATCAAATGTCTCAGCAAATATACAGTCCTTCTTTTGACTATTCATCTCACCCAAATCGTAATCAAGAGTTTCTGATGTGCACAACTAGTGGCCGTGAAGATGTCTCTTCAATTCTGAATTCTAGCTCTCCCCCGTTGCCGGTTTTCCAGCAGAACGAGCTCAGTGACAGTTTTTCTCAAATTTCTCAAATCCCAGGGTCGCAACTCACTCCTTTTACAGCAGAGGCTGTAACCTACGATGCACCAAAGGACCAACAAATGGACATGACCGAATCTCAGGCACCTGTGTTTGACCAGAAGATAGATTCCGCTACCATTGACAAAGGCGAAGCTATTAGCAACACGTTAAAATTATTTATCTCGACATGGATGGGAGATGTTTTCTCCAGTAACCAGGACAACTCGAGGGAGATAGAGAGCACCCTGGATCTTATGAAGAAGAGGCTTCAGCACTCACCCCGCTGGTTCGCAAATGTCACCACATGGTGGCAGAAAATGCTGTCCCCAATCCAGCATAACTCCCAGCATGGCCAAGCCGCACCTAAAAGCGATTAATATTGTACATTGGAATGCTAGAGGTGTCTTCGCCAACTGGGAAGACATCATCTTGCTGCAAAGGAAATCAGATATTTTTACAATTTGTGAAACGTTTTTCAAAGCAGATTCTAATATTGCCTTAAGTAACTCAGTAACATACTTAAACAACAGAGACCATCATGTGGGTGGTAATTTAGTGGCAGTTAATCCTCAGATTCCTCATTACATCAATTACAAAAAACACGTGGGTACGATTGCAATAATTAATTTGATGGTATACTTTTGTAATTTCTGGCTCCATATATACTCTATTTATGTCCCAGGATCCATTAGGAAGGCGGCATGGGAGATCCTGATAGGCTCCCTAATCCCCCCTTCATTGCTATTGGGGATTTCAATGCTAAGAGCCCCTTGTGGGGATGCGAGCACTACAACCAAAATGGGACCTACCTTGAAGAGTTGTGCGTCAGGTATAATCTAAAAACACACTTTACCCCTGATTTCACGTACCATTCTCCCAGGGCCGAATGGCCCCCCTCCAACGTAGATATTGCCTTCTCTTCCCCAAATTGGACCCTCCCCTTGAACATATCGTCAGTTGCAGGAACTTACGGAAGTGACCATCAGCCGATTCGCTTATCAATCAGCCATTTTCCCCACACGCTCCTAAAACCCAGAAAACTCAGAATACCAATCCTTACACTCCACCCCCTCTATCCGCATTTGGTCTAGAGGATGTGAACAACCACCTTCATATCGCCACGATATCCAACACCAAATCCTCCTCTTCCAAAACAGATCCTTAACAAACTCCCCAATAAACAGAAGTACTCCTCCTAGACCCTGCTGGTGGATGCCAGAATGCGAATCGGCTGTTTGGATCAGGAACAAAACCAGAAGGCAATATCTAAAATGCAGGTGCTCTTATTGTTGGAATCTAACCAAAAAGATCAAAGCCAGATGCAAGAGAGTTCTAAAAAAGCATCGTAGACTGTACTGGACTAATCTTCTTTCCAACAGTAAACGTAATAATATCTGGAAAGTGTTGAATATAATGCTTCGTCAACCAAGACATACCATTCCGTTAATCGAGAATCAGGATGGGTCCATGAAAAACCCAGAGGTGTCAGCTGCAACCATTCTTAAACTTACGGTGGGAGCACCGGCCGAGAGACACCCCAATTGGCCTGTCCCCCTACCCGCAGTCTTCACCCCAGAACCCTGGCGGAATCAATGGGAGCAGCTTTCTCCATCCTCGAACTAAAAACAGCCCTAAGAAGTAAATCTAATGCCCCAGGCCCAGACAAATTGCTAAACGGCACTTTCATCAAGCTAAGCAGCAGTCAACAGCAGCTTCTCTTAGGCGCTTTTAACAAATTCTGGATGACTGGCATTATCCCCAGTAAATGGAAGGACTCTTACATATATCCTAAAACCTAATAAGCCCTCTACCCAACCGCAAAGCTACAGGCCAATAGCCCTGATCTCCTGCCTTATAATATTACTGGAGAGAATGGTTAATAACAGGCTGCAGCACTTCTTGGAAACCCATAACACCCTTCCTCCCTGTATCACTGGCTTTCGCAAAGGGTCAAATTACACCTTCCCCACCATTAAACTGCTAGATACTGTTGGAAAAATTACGAAAGTTTTCTTTCGAAAGACTTACTAATACAGACGTTGGCAGTATTTTAATCGGGAAACTTCGTTAGCTTGACTTTCCAAGATATGAATTAGGTAAGACATAATGAATTGCAACCATTTAATATAACAAAACATCAATATAACAAAACCTAATAATTGACGAATATCAAAGTCATAATTATTCAGAAAAACAGGCCAACGAATTAGTCTTGCTGCTACCAGCAAATTCCGACCTCTTTTTGAACCAAAGATTGCCAACAAGGGTTTGTGATCTGTTTCTAAAATGAAGGAACGACAATACAAATAGTAATGAAATTTCTTTATGCCAAACACAATAGCAAGTCCTTCCTGCTCTGTCTGGGAATAATTACGCTGTGCAGTAGACAAAACAGCACTAGCAAAAGCCACTGGGTATCTCCGTCCATTAATATCATGAGAAAGAACTGCTCCCATGCCTATAGGAGAAGCATCGACAGATAAAATCAAAGGTTTATCAGGATCAAAGGGAGTTAACATTTTTGCATCTTGTAATAATTTCCTAACGTGATCTAAAGCTCTCTGCTGATTAGGACCCCATATAAATTTATTACCTTTCCTCATACAATAGTAAAAAGGTTCCTTAATAATTTGAATATTCGGCAAAAATCGGTTATAATAATTAATCATTCCAACTAGCGTTTTCATTTCTGCTAAATTTTCTGGAGCTCGGACATCCAAAATTTGCTGAACCTTATTCTCCAAAGGTTTGCAACCATCCTTACTAAACTGATATCCTAAGAAACGTACAGTGCTTTGAAAGAATTTACATTTGGATCGTTTCAAACAAATTCCAAACTTTTCACACAATTGAAAAAAGGACACTATTCTTTCCAAATGATCAGTTGCAGAGCTATCTGACAAGCATATATCATCTAAAAAAGGCTGTACCTTTAAGGGCTTAAAAATGTTTTCAACAGTACGCTGGAACATTGCAGGAGCACAAGCCACTCCATAAAATAAACGTTTTACTCGGAATAATCCCTTATGAGTGTTGATGGTCATAATCTCACTTGAAATTTCATCAAGGGGCAATTGATTATAAGCTGAATGAAAATCAATTGCCGAAAACCAAGAACTGTCAGCTAAATTTTCTGCAATCGTTTCAAAAGTAGGCAAAGGATAAACTACCTTTTCTAAAAATTTGTTGACCGTCAAATTATACAATCCTGCTAACATAATGGAACCATCTTTCTTCTCTACTGCGAGAATCGGTGTTGTCCACTTAGAATGCATTACAGGTTCAAGAACTCCTTCCAATACTAATCTGTCCAATTCCTGGCCAATTTTATCACGCAAGGCTAATGGTGGGTTAAGCGCGGACAAGAAAATAGGATTTCCCTCTTTTTGTAAAGGTAAAGTTAATTCAACCCCATTACATACTCCTACTCCTTGTTTAAAAACATTATCATATCCACACAAGACAGATTTTAACTTATCCTCTATATCTTGAATAGAATGTAAAGAAATATTTTCTTTTGTAGAATTCACACATTCATTTTCCGTACTTACGTTGAATTTCTGTGATAAGCAGTTCTGCATAACAACCCATTTCTTAAAAGCACTAAGTAAATCCCGACCCAATAAGGAAGTTACATATCCCTTAATTACATATGCCGGCTTGTTGGCCGAGAGCGCTGAGGCGCAGGTCTTATCGCTCTCGCAACCAGCAAGTCGCGGGTTCGAATCCCGCTTGGGGCATGGATGTTTGTGATTGTCCTTTATTATAATATGAAAACCCCGTGTTGGGCTTCGGCCTGTTGGGGGCAACCCGCAGGTTGTTTAGATTATAATTATAATTATATAATTTGCATTTTCTTGGCTCAGCATCCCACTGCACATTAATACATATGGTACCTAATGTTAAATCATGACCTCCAAAAGCACTCAGCTTTAATTGTGATTGTTCTAATGGAATCTTCTTAAAATGTTTTTCATACTGATGCTCACTAATAATAGTAACAGCAGAACCTGTATCCACTTCAAAAGTCATGGGTTTGTCATTCACAGTCACTTGAACATGAAGGGGTTTTATTTGCATAGGTGAATTTTCAACTTGGAGTACTCTTAAGGTGTTACAGTTTAATTGTTGATCTTCATTAACAATAGAACTATTTTGCTTAACTTCTGATGACTCTCCTACTGATGACGTTTTTCTGCACATGATCTTCAAATGGCCTCTTTTTCCACACACAAGACAGTTGTAATCCTTAAATTTACACTGTGGTTTCAAATCTGAACAACTGCCACAACAAAAACATTTTTTTTGAACAGGAGGAAACTGTCTCTTTTAGGGGCATTTTTTTTTGTTATGCGAAACCTGCCTCTCACGAAAATTATAGTGTACAGTCGTCCTACGATTTTCAGTCTTAACATGCTGCATCTTGGGAATCGCACATGGAACTTGATTTACAGTATTCAATTCGACTGCTTGCTCACCTCGTGTGTCCTGAACATCTTTTTATGTTGCTTCCCAAAACAATGCCAACTCAACGATTTTCTCATAGGAACGATCTTTCACAAACAAAAGTTTTCTTTGAAGGGTCTCAGAAGCAATGCCGTTTATGAGCTGGTCACACAGTCTATCCATTAAACCATCTTGAAATTCGCAATCGTCCGCGACGGTTTTCAAACTCAATAAAAAGTCTTGTATCGATTCGCTCGTGTTTTGAGTCAATCGGTGAAATCGAAAGCAAGCCGTAGAAACTGAGGGTTTCGGACAAACGTATTTCTCCATGATCTTTATCAGTTGAACAAAAGTCTTTGATTTCGGCAAATCAGGAAGACACAACTGTCTCATCAATCTATAAGTTTTCTCATCCACTGCAGAAATCAAGAATGGCACTCTCTTCTTGTCAGCTACACCATTTACCTCCAACCACTGTTCAAAGCGTTCCACGAACAGCTTCCAATCATCCCCGAAAACGAAAGTTACTGACGCGCCTAAAAAATTCATCATCACAATTATTCCTGAGCTCAAATTTGTGTCCCACCTTGCTCAAAAAAAAGTTCATCAACTTCAATCGCATCCCTCGTCGCCAAATTAATGTATTTTTCAAAGAAAAGGCAGCAGGGTTAACAACAACAGATAACGTTTATTTCAGCACATGTTGCTTTACAAGATGGCTACATACAACGAGAGCAAAAACGCGGGAGAAATGAGTGTCATCCCGCAGCAAACTTACAAATCATAAATTAAATTACAAAAATAATATAGACAATAATATTAATAATAATAAATACATATCGGTAACAATACCTTGTTGAGAGACCAGCATCATCTTCTCAGAAATCTTGCCTGAGAAAACAATGCCAGCTCCTAACAATTACGTTCTCTGTTGCAATACAAAGCGTGCTGCAACACAGACCGCTAAAACAATTATAACAAAACCAACCAACCCGCCCCCCCCACAAAAGGTAACTTTTAACGCTATAAGCAACAACATGAATTTTTATACAAATAACTTAACTAGAAATCATTGCATTTACAATGCACCTTACGTGGTACAAACCCACATTAAACTTGTTATTGCGCTAGGTTTCCGCCAGGCCCATGTGACAACCAACTGGCATAGAATGTCACAAAATGTTATTACTTAGATTTAGTAATCACTTAAAATTGAGTACTGTAAGGAAAAGGTTCATTTGTGGGACGTTTACTAACATTTGTAGGTATGCTGGACAGTGGATATACCGTATTTTTTCGAATATAGGCTGCGGCTCCGGCTCTAAACCCAAAAAAATCGAAAATTTCGGGAGTGCGGCCAAAGTGAGTGCGGCCTGAAAAAAAATTTTTTTTCTGAAAAAATCATTTTCGATAACTTTGGATAGAACCAAAAAAAAAGATCGAACTACTTCGTTTTAGCACCCATAGTATATTACATAGTAATTTAGATAGTAATTTCATTATCTATATAACTATCTGAATTATTTTTATATATTTTATAAATTTATTGATGAAATGTGTAAATAATTATAGTAATTTGATTTTAATGAGCGAGTATAACTTTTATTTCATCAGCGGCGGCCATGGCTCTATCAACGAAGTGCCGACCAATAGCGCGATAGAGCATTCTATGACATCACAACACCTTGGAGCGCAGCCAATGAGAAAGACCTCGACCTTGGAGTAGAGTGGGCCAGCAGAAGGAATGAAATCGCCGACAATAGCTTTAGCAAGTGAATTGCATAATAATTTATGAATGAAAATATATGTGACTGGTTAATTATTGTTCTGAAGGGTTAGAATATTAATTTCACTGTTAGAAAACTATTCAACAAAGGCTGGATAATTTAAAGCCATCAACTCAAATCGACCGTGTTTTTATCGGATTATTTTTGCCGATCTACGATCGATTTACCTTTTCAAAAAGTATAAAATATAATAGAAGTTTCCTATAAAAAAGATAGGAAGCAAATATAAAATATGTATTGCCTATTGATCAAATATAGGTGTATATACATGTATTGACTATCGACCATAAATCATTATGCTTACGACGTTATTGACGGTACTCCTCATTTAAGTTGGGGAGGGGGGGGGGGGTAATAAAATATTATAACTCTGATAATACGAACTTGTTGGGGGCCAACAAATTTTTTGTGTATTATCCGGGTTTCGTATTATCTAGGAACAATAGAAATGTGTCATAAACCCATAGAAGACAATGCTAAAGAGACTGTCTCAAATAGAGTACTGTCATAATAAAATTCTTTGCAAATAAAAAAAGATAAAAAAAATATCAGGATTTATAATAAAAATGCCTTATCCAGAAAAGCTTCTAGGCCTAAATTACCCTCCTCCCCAGAGAAGGTAGGTATCATGTGAGAAAAGCCAACCACGGTCTGGGACTCCAAATTTCCCTCAGACACATTTTCCCCCTGCGCTACAACGCTATTCTCCCCATGGTCCGGTTCTCCTTCCATTTTCAAAAACTTTTGTGTACTATCTGTGTTCTCCACCCACTGTTGTCCCTGTTCGGGTGCCATTGTGATAGAAAGATAGAACCATAGTGAGTAAAATAAGGAGAGACACATAGTACAAAAGAAATCGTGATTTTATTGTAATGCAAACACACTTCATACAAATAACTGTCTTATTCATGAAGGCTTATTTCGAAAGACAAAATCTTGTTAAAACATAAATACAATTCAACATATTTGTATCAGTCAATTTAATTAGGTAAATAGGCTTAAGCAACGATTCAATATTAAGTTATATTCACAAAGGCGTATTTTACAAGACAAGATCTGGTTAAAATATAAGTACAATTCAATATATTTGTATCAATCAATCTAATGAAGTAGATAGGCCTAAACAATGACAAAACAGTAAGTTACAATATGAGAGCAAAGTATAAAAAAAATAATGAATACAGTCAATTCTCGTTAATACGAAATCGTGGGGACCAAGAAATTTTTTCGTATTATTCGTATTTCGTATAAACCAACAATACTAAAAGTGTTATGAAATAAGCACGGAAATAGAGTACTTTAAGTTAGAAATAATTTTTATTCATCTCTCCTAAAAAAAAAATGTAATAACAGTTTGTTTTCGCGCTAAAACAATTTTTTTTTCTAAATCACTATTGACTTTACAATATAATGTAAATAAGTCTTCATGATAAGATTTCTCGGGCAGAAGATTATAAAATAGGGTGGTTTCGTCAGCGTTGTTTCGTCACTAGAGCACGCAAAATTTTCAATGTTCAGCTGGTTTGCAAACTGGTTAGCTTTTTCTTTTAGAATATCGCCGCTAATGGGAATATTCTTTTGTCGAGCCTAAAACAAATACAGAGTACAGTACATTATAGAAAAAAAGCGTACAGTAATTTCTACAGCACTGTATTGTACTACATGTATACCAGAATAGAAAAAACGTTAACTTGCTTGTTTAAACCATGTTAAAAGTGCCGTTTCCATGTCTTCGTGTGCTGCTTTTCGCATTCGTTTTCTTCTCAGAGTTCCACTTGATTCAGCCTGTTGTCTTATCTTTTCCGAGTTTTTAAGTATCGTTGATAATGTTGACGGTGGAATGTCAAAATCTTTAGCCACCTGCCCTTTTATAGCATTTGGTTTTTCCGCTGCATTCAGAATTTGTAACTTCAGATATAATGAAAGATCCTTTGTTTCCTTTTGCTTGAAGCTGACATTGAATAAAATTCCTGACTGTAGATAACTGCGTTGTAGCGATGAGAAAATTGATTTTGAAACAATACCGATATTGCACTTGTTTAAATAGAGATTTGAGCGCCATGTGACAGGATTTCAGATCTGAATAGCTGAACCAATCAGATTTCGCGAATCAGATTTCCCGTTAGCTTCAAAACACGTGATTCAGATTTAGCGAATCAGATTTCCCGTTAGTTTTGAAAGCACGTGATTCGTTAGTTTGGAAAATTCGACTAAATAACCGATATTTTTTTATCGAATAATCGACTAAAATATCGACTGATAAAAAAATCGAGTATTCATTTATTCGAATACTGTAATTCAGAAGCAATCACATATGAAATGACTTTGAAAATTATTTTTATTAAATTTACACTTCGAAATCTGAAATTTTATCATTAAAATTGTTCCTAAAAGGACTATTTTTCAATAAAATTATGAAATTTTCCTTCGTATAATTCGTATTTTAGTAAAAATATGTTCGTATAAAGCAGAAAATTTTACATAGTAATTGCTTTCTCGGGGACGGGCCACAAAATGTCTTCTTATTAACCGGAATTTCGTATTAACCAATTTCGTATTAACGGGAATTGACTGTACTTAGAAAAAGAAAGTTCAAAAAGTTCATTCAAGACATCACCACCCTCGAAAAAACCAAGAACAAGGGAAGAACCATCTCATTTCCTTACAATAAGCAATTAATTAGGGGTCTCAGTTCAGTACTAAAATCATTCTCGAGTACCAGCTCATTAACTCTAGTCAATATGGGTTTCTCCCAAAAATCAATGTAGAGACCGCCTGCTATGAGCTCGTGGAATTTGCTTCTTCTAAAATGGCAGCCAATAATTTTGTAGCTGCAGTCTTTATTGATTATACAAAGGTGTTTGATGGTGTTCCGATTCACTTATTATTACGTAAGCTGGCTAATTTTTACAATATTCGTGGCCCACCATTAAATTGGCTTTCTATAGCTTTTTATGTAATAGGGGTTATTTTCTTTATTACTTCGGTGCTTCTTCTACCACAATAATTAGAAACCTGGGAGTTCTCTAAGGTTCTGTTCTCTCACCACTCCTTTTCAACTTATTTATCAACGATCTGCCTTATATTTTTTCTTCTTTGTCTTCTTTCAAACTATTTTATATTTCGATGATGTTGTGTTGCTTTCGTCAAACTCTGATATTCTACACTTATTTTTGTCTCTTAATGAAGCACTTAAAAAATTAAAGCAAATTCTCTATAGGTAAATATAGAGAAAATCAACGTACTGTTACTTTACCAATGCAACAAACGTAACATTCCTCAGTCGATTATGATTTATTACGATAATCAACTCCTCGTAACTCCGGTAACATTGTTTAAATACATGTACCTCGGTTTAATTATCACCCACGACCTAACATGGGACCCTCATATTGATGCATTATTAATAAAACTCAATATGAAGCAAGGTCAGATCTCCAGATTACACTACCTTCCTGACAATATCCTTTGTCTTCTTTACTATGCTTGGGTCCATTCCTGCCTTTGTTACCGTTCTGGGTATCTACCACTTCTCACAATCTTTCTCGTCTTTTGAAGCTCCAGAAATGGTTTCTTCATACGTTACTCAGAGTCCCTAAATTCCTCTTCTGTATCAATATGTAAGGGCTGCTAGCCCATTTCTCTTATATCTTGATGAAGGCAGGATTTCCAGATCTCTAGCCCATTTCACAGCTCTGTCAGTTCCAGATAACACATTACAAAATTTAAATGCATGTAACTGAAATTCTATTACAGATAAATTGCTAATTTTTTCTTAAGTTACACTTCATTACTAATATATCCATTTAAATTTTAAAATTAAATGATGAAATATAATAAAAATAATGATTTTCCACAAG
>JAHWFO010059166.1:0-56886 GCA_023313115.1 Rhysida immarginata
TTTTTTTTTTAGTTTAATTACACAGTGGTTAACTGTTTACTTTTACGTTTGTGTTATTTCTTTATGCCACAATTTTGTTTTCTGTAATTGAATTAAAATAATAATAAAAAAATTTAATGGAAATTTACTAAAACAAGGTTTCAATAAAAATGGTTTTTTACTTAGTTTAGTAATGAAATTCCATTTACACTGAATTAAAACACATTATATTTATTTAAAATCGTATTAACTTCATTTAAAATCGTATTAAATTCTTTTAAAATTTTATTAAATTCATTTAAAAATGTATTAAATCTATTTGAAAGCGTGTAAAATTCATTTAAAACTGTAACACTTAGAGAGAACTAAGTAAATGCGCATGCGCAGTGGAGACTTTGTGCCGAGGAGCATACCTCTCGCTAGACACTTGTAAGATAAACATGTAGTCTTTTATTAAAGGTTTCTGTGATACGGCATGATTGATGGAATGCTGATAGGTCCCGTCACTTTAGAAAATCGTATGACAGAGCTGAACATGAATATGACTAAAAAAAAAAAAGGCTGAATTTGCTGCGGTTTCTTAATAACGTGTACGCAGTCATAGGGCTGATGAGCAATGCCGAACACAATATCGCAGCAGAACACAAAACTTTCTTCTTTTCTTTAAAAGTGAAGGGCGAGACACAAGAACCCCGGAATACAATAAATAATAAGTAATAATAAATAAAATAAATCAAAAAATAATAAATAAAAACCTGACGTTTCGGATGAGGCTATCTTTGTTATATTATTGACGACTCTCTTCTTCTCCATTCCAGATTCTTTTCATCATGTCATTATCCACAGTGAACACACTATTTGCAGACATAAATTCGACATCCTTAGCAATGCTGACACTCCTGTCCCTAAACACTTTAATTCCTCTGGTCACTCTTTAAAAGACGTCAGCCTCTATATTCTTTGCAATAACATCCATAACAAAAAAGAAAGAAACCAATTCGATCTTTTCTTATTTGGAAATTCAATTTCCTACCACCTAATGGCATTAACCTTAGCAAAGGCACTATTCCTTCATTAACTTTTCCATATTCCCCTCCCACTCCAGCTATTCCCTAAATTGTCGCAGGCTTGTCTAAGCCCTTGTCTATTCCTTTATATAATCCCCCCCCCCCCCCTCGCCTATCTTTCTTATCAGTTTTTTTCCACATTCTTTATGTTCAGCTTTCTCAATTAATTCCTCTGTTTTAATGCTTTTTTTATATTCTTTCATATTTTTCCTCTTCTATGTTCATTTTTTTGTCCAGCCCTGTATTTTTTGGGTAAAGTCTGATCTGCTTGTGGGAGCGCCGTTAGGTAGTTGCATTTTATCCGGTGCTCTTATATGCGGACTTCGACTGTTTCATTCCTAGTTTCTTCTTAGTATTTCTGTCATTTTGATTAGGTATGTGTTATCCTACCACATTTTTCCGCTGGTCCCCTACCATTAGTTCTCTTTTTTTGTCCTATCCCACCGCGTCTTCTATTCATTTCCAGGCTCCCCCTCCCCTACGTTGTCTCTATCTACGTATAAGCACTCCTTCATTTCTTTAGGGTATACACCACGGATGAGGTAAAACCGTGGTATACACTCTCAACAAGGCAAAAAGGGCGAAGTTCAGCTTGATCGCGCTGCTGGGGAGAAACAGTGTGCTTGGATTAGACAATAAGCTCATACTGTAAAAGGTTTTGATCCGCTCCATCTTGCTTCACGGAATGCTTGGCTGGGCTTCTATAAGCAAGTTGAGGTGAAAGGAACTGCAGACTTTCCAAAATATAACTCTCAGGACCATTGCTCAACTCGACAGAAGAGTTGCAAACAACTACTCTGTTCTTGATGACCTCGGTGTGGCCCACATTAGAAATTACGTCCAGATGCTCCTCAATAAGTCCAGAGACATGATAATTCTTTGCTAGCCAGTATATTGAATCACTCTCTAGCTTTTAGGGGTCCCTGACATGTCCTAGAAGTTTCGCAGACGCTGACATGTCCTAGAAGTCAACTTCGATGATATCAACAAGGGCATCTTCCTGCGACCTGAATTCGAACTAGGAACCTCGACTGTCCCAGGTTGTCAAGGATGATGGATTATGCAATGAATTGATTGTAACTTTGGGCGTGATCAAAAATGCTAATACATGTACTGAGTTGAGTTAGTGAGGAAAATCAGTGTTGCTATGATATTCAACAATATGTTAACATTCGAGCAATAATGATTGCTTTACCAACCCAACTCGATGTTTGCATTTTTGACGTCGCCCTTAGTCGTTTTTACGCCGATTCATTTTGTTTACAGTATGTTTCGAAGAAGCGTTTCAGAACAATAACGGCCGTAATTGCTACCCGAACTTGATTGCCTTTTTTGTTAAAGCAGATATTGTCATTTACAGTAACAATGCAGTCCACGAGAAAGACATGCCTGGGCACTCAAAAATCATCTCACCACAGTCGAAACCGACGCGATCTAAACAAGCCGCGCACTGATTTTGTGACATCATGCAAACGGATGGATTTTGTGACGTCATGCATAAAAGAAATTTAAAAACAAAAATTTAAGATAAAATGAGTTATTAAAAAGTAATTGGCCCATGTATGGCAGTAATGCATTTTATTACACTGCATTTACTTATTTATCGTAAATACAGGGTGCATTATGAAAGTAATGCGCATTTTCTGGGAAAAATAGATTTATTGATCCGCTTGGTACAAATGGTTAAAATTCTTCAAAATAGTCTCCTCCTGCATCAATACACTTGCGGAGACGATTCTGCCACGCCTGGAGAGCACCCTGGAATTCCTCGACTGGAATGTTTTTCAGGAACTTTGTAACATGAGCTTGGATGTTCTCCACCGACTGCCAATGCTTTCCCTTCAGCTCTCTCTTCAGTCGAGGGAACAAAAAAAAGTCACACGGAGCCAAGTCAGAGCTGTAAGGAGGCTGGGGCACAACGGGGATTTTGCTCCGGGTAAGGAAGTTGGTGACGACGAAGGCCGTGTGGCTGGGGGCATTGTCGTGGTGGAGCTTGAAGAAGTCTTTGATATTGCATTCTTCCCAAGCCGCACCCAAAACTTGATCGCGTACCGCTGTTCCATCGCACGCTCCATCGTGCTGTGACACAATCGAAAAATAGACTTCGTGCGAAGACACGTCCTACGCTCCTACTGCTCGGAGCGAACTGAGACCGGGCGCGTTTGGAAGGGCAGACCTCCCACCACATTATTCGACCAGTCCGAGCGCGCTGCGATGGATAGTCGCGTCACAATAAAATTATGCGCATTACTTTCATAATGCACCCTGTAAAAGATTCACATTTCAAAATATCCCATCGGTGCGTAGCCCACGTGAAAGACAGGGCTACGAAATTAAAATCCAAGATGGAAACAACGAAGGTTACCTTGTTATTCGGACTAAGATGATCATGTGACTTTTCCGCGCCAGGGCAACACCACCTAGACAGAAGGTCTGCGCACAGAAACGTCATACATTCGCCACGATTGTTTTAAATCGCGCTATGGTTAAATATTACCTTTTGAAGTTCTATTCTACAAAAAATAATACTACTACTACGGAATCGAATTACGAACTTCGATTTTTACTTTGCGTTTTGGTTGTTGTTGATGTTTAGTTGTTTAGTTTTACTTTGGCTGCAGTTTTTGTACTTTTTTTTGCTCTGTCTTTCTCCGTTCTTTCTCGAAGTTCTGCGTGAGCGGAGCCGCGGGCACAATTAGTAAGATAATAAAAAATTAAATATAAAAGGGAACTGTTGAAAAAGCAGCCGGAGCGATATGTATGCATGTCCTGAGAGAGATATAATGGTCCGTCAGCTTCGAAGTAATGTCGAAGGAGTTCTACCAAAGATCATTTTGTTTGCCGTTCCTTATAGCTTCTAGTAATCGGGAAAAGTTTACGAAGTTGGACTTTATATAAAATGTTGGCAATCAATGACATTCGAGAATGATTAGCGAACCATATTTAAGGCGGAAGACGAAACGAAGTCTCCTGAAGTGAACGAAGCTTCAAGGCGCAAATGAAATCAAGTGACTTGATTTACTGAGTTCACTTCTGTATTTTAGTTTGAATTAGTTTTGTTCATTCTAAGCTGGTATTTTCAGATATATTACGCTTTCGACTAAGAAGAGGTCATCATAGAATGATGTCCTCCACCAGAAAGCAGAGCGATCACAAAGTTAACCTTTCTTACGGGAAAGAGTTCGGGTATATGCACTAGGTACGGAGTTCTTGATTCCACGACAAGACGACTAAGCGGACGAAGTCAACTTCAGTTTAAGGCGTCCATTGGTAAAACCAATTTAGTTTTACGGGCCCCAACCCTTACTAAATACACTTCTCCCCCGCCAAAAAATACCCACCCGTAATCGTGTGTTCCCGCTGAATCAACAGGCGTAATGCCACTCGTTATCTTCCCAAGCTTTTCGCTATGATTTTAGGAACAACTGAAACGTCATGAAACTTTTTAGTGGAACTTACCCAAGGAAAGCATATTTTGTGAAAAGACATATTATCAGTACCATTTAGTAAACCAGACAATTCGAAGCTGAAGAAGACTAGACTCAGGTCACATAATAAGTTTTAGACGAGTTCCTTTTCTGTTTCTTTAAAGATATTGCCTGCGGTTATTTCAAGACCTCTCAAAGATAAAAGGTAATTAAAAAACATCATGACTTGCAAATAAACTCTATATGATAGATCACTGATTACTATGTTGTTTATATTATTTTTAATTTTTTTATCTGTAAATTAAAATAAGAGTAAAAGGGCGACCATGCTCATGTAAATTTTTGTGATCTGAGTAAAAGGCAATATTTTTATTAGGACCAGTATATTGATTTAGGAATCTGAATCAGATGATAATGGAAGCTTAGCTAATATTGCTTACTGTTAGATCCATTTATCGGTATTAATAGGGCAAAGGAAAGGTAATAAATTTTCATCGCTACCTCTGCAACATCTATTTAGAAGTGGCAAAGCTGTTCTTTGGGACTATTCTACAAGCCAGGTTCAGTATATACGTTACAGTGTGTGTGTCTGTTATTGTCGATCACGGATAGAAGTGTCGCCGACCTAGTGAGAGAAAAAAGTAATTCCCAAGGAATGCGACAGGCGACAGCATAGAAATAACATAGAAAGAGCGAACCGAGAATAAACAAATTATACACAATTTTCAGTATTACTATTAAACACTGCGTTAGTATTATTATTAACAAAGATTGTCAGCATTATTTTTAAATATCAGACTGTCTAGCAAAACGATTTTGTAAATTCCTTGATATTCCCCTGTTGTTCACGTAATTTTCCTTCACCATCGGCAGCAAAATAAATCTATCTTCATAAAATACTAGCAGAACCCGTGTGAAAATATTTTCGCACAAAAAGTCGTATTTTATTTTTTTCGGACTGGATATTATTTTTCACCAGAGCCCTCCAGTACAATGCTTGCTTTTATCGTTCAGCGATCTCTAATCATACTGATATTGAATTTTGTAAAATCCTTTCTTAGTGAGTCTCTACGTTATAAAATAAAACTGCAGACTAAATTTCATATTAATAGCTTCGGCGATGATGAATCAGTCAGGACAAGTTATCTTATATATACAGATTATTGACAAAATTATCGCTCCTATTTCGCATTTTTCTTTTTTTTGCTGATTTTGTAAAATTCCCTGTTTAATAGTAGATTTTGTAAAAACGGGTGAAAACTGTTGAACTTTTATGAGCAAAATGTCTGCGTAGACAGCTATTGGAGTGCAAAAATTGAATATATTATAAGATTCCAGAATAATTCCTTTAAATGTAAATTCCACAGGCCGAAATATTTGTTGATTCAACAAACGACGCAGCTCTACGCGCCCTCCAGTATCGCTTTATCCTCCTTTGCCAACACCACCTAAAAGGCCTGGGCGCTGAAACGTCATTACATTGTTGCATCACCTCGGTAGGGAAAATTCAGGGCTTATTATACTAATAATAATTCCCTACTGAGGTGATGTAACAATGTAATGGCGTTTCAGCGCCCAGGCCTTATCTTCAGGTGGTGTTGCCTTTGCCCGCCATAATGCGATCCGCAACACTGAAACAAAGTGGCATCCGTGGTCGACAATAGCGCCCCTTCATTGTGATCCAGTTCCTCGAACATCCCCCCTTCCCGAAACACTTTTATGTATGTTCGTGCGTTAACTTATGAAGTATTGGACATTTCCGATCATAAACCCAGCTGTTATGTGAACTTACGTGTGACTCGTTGCTGAAGGCGCACATTGCGAAGCCCTTGGAGAAATATGAATGGTCAGTATTGATGAGAAGTATACGTGTACATGTTTAACGACAATGGATGAGAACAATGATTAGTAACAATGCTTAAGTTGAGAGGCCGTGATCTGTTGCTGTTTTACAAAAAAAAAAAACGGACGAAGCAATCGATGACGTTGGCGAGACGAGAGATAGGATTCGGGAGTAATTTCCGAAGGGAGAAGGCGAATAATTGCGAGTTGGTAAAATGATTAAAACTACGAAGCCTGAATATTGGAAAGTCACCCAGATTTGAATCAGAATGTAAAATTAAAGTGGCAGATTAGCTAGACCCTCACGTAAACCAGAATAGCATCGGGATGTGCTGATTATCCAGAGCTGAATCCGTCACTGTCGCGTTCTTCGTCTGTCAAGCGATCTTCAGATAAAAGGATGAGTATAACGTAGGGATCCTCGTAATATTGCCTATTGCATTCATGTCCAATTTGGTTGCACGATTTCGGTGTTGTAAGTTTTATCCACATTATAGACGTACCTCAGAACGGCTGTATAAACCTCGCTCTCGACGTTCTCATCTTGAAGGAGTCATATGTTGACCAAGATAAACTCATGGAAACAAGAACCTGCAACGACCTAACCTAACCTAACCTAACCTAACCCTAACCTAACCCTAACCTAACCTAACCTAACCTAACCTAACCTAACTTAACCTAACCTGCTGCAACGACACCAGAGACTTCTGTTGCCGACCGTGAAGAGTCAGGTAACGGGTGGGAGACCCTAACTAACAATTCCCTGCCCTAACAATGCAGCTAACCTAACCTAACCTACGAGTATTGAGACTTTTAGTTGTATAGACTGATTCCTTGGATATTTATCTGCCTGACTATTTAATGTATTTAATTCACGATCAGCTGGATCGAGCAACTCGATAGTTATAATCATTGATAATTGTATGCGCGTTGCATACTTACTTGTTATTAATAATAAAGAGGATAATTTAACCTTACTACAGTTTGCTTTATTCAGGTGTTGTACACAGGTTTTACGGTTGACCCAGAGAGACGACACAATGGTTCGTGAGTCGGTGATTTATCACGTGATGTTATGCTGGGGTAGCCCAAGCACTGCACACGCTAGGGACCCTGCACTGTGTATGTATTGTAACGTCCCCCCTTTGAAGTTAACAGGCCGGGAAGATACGAGTAGAGAGAGATTACCTTGGAGCAAATTTACAACAAGTCAAGCTCTGACTAAAAAAAAATAAAAAGCCAAAAAAGGCAAAACTACGAAAAAGGTGAAAAATAAGTAAACAAAAGAAGACTAAACACTCTAACTTAAAAATTAAGATAATCTTCTCTCGTTTTAGACATCAAATAGAAAAAAAAAATCTCAACAAATACAGGAACAAATAAAAAGAATCCTCCATTCTCAAACAAACAAATATTAAAAACTCACAGAGAACACTAAATAAATAACAAATTACAAAACTGTCCCACTAGATAAAAGTGGGGCGTTACAGTATGTATGTTTGTGTGTGTGCTTATGTGTGTGGGTGGGTGGGTGATATTTTCCTATATCGTTATAAATATTGAATTTAAATTTTTTGTTTAAACTTTTCTGTGTGATCTTCTTTTAGGATGATTGTCGTCACTTAATTTGACCTAGTCAGTTGGATTTAGTGTCTGCTTGTAGATACTAGCCGGCAGTTTCTAATCCGGCAGACTTTATGGCCTAAGTCTTATTTCGAAGTTGTTTCTGAAGTATTCTGGCTCGTCGGACGTTAATTAAGGGAGAAAAATACAAGTGTTAATATTTACTGTTAAGCAATGGACAATTAGTGAGTGTGCGACAGTAATTAATTAATTTTTATAAAGACGATAATAATAGAGTTTGTTGCTGTCTACCTCGTGCGCGGGAAATACACAACCGAATCGTTGTTGGAAAAAAGGTTGGAATGGGAGTAGTAATTTTGCATAGAAGCGGCAGAGCAACGAGGAAAACAGGCCAAGACTTGGTCGTTCGAGACGATGCTGGTATTATTCGTTATAACTTAAGTTCAGTCTTCAGACGTGGCGGAAGAGCAAGATGTACGAATCAAAGTGGACCTTCCCTACTCATCAAAGATTTAGGTGTTGCAGAGCGAGTCTTTCACGTTCATTATACGGGGTGATTCAAAAGTTACTGTGCAGTAATGCATGGAAACGTTTACAGAGGGCGGTGGTAGCAAAATGGTGCTGACAACGGAATAGCGTGTGTTCCTAGTGGAGAATGTGTTCCGAAGCGCTGGCACAGAAGAGGTTCGGCAGCTGTTTCAAGAGACGAGACGAGACGAGACGAGACGAGACGTTCCCTGGTGTACTCTGCCTCCGACCTGCCACCTCCGTCCAACCACTGCACAGTAGCTTTTGAATCACGCTGTACGTAGTTTAATTGAATAGAATGTTTATTTCATTTTTTTTTACAAGTTTTACTCCTTTAGGAACTTTCGGATTTATGTTCTACCAGCTTCGAATGAATTTTGTCTACCACCGGAAATTACTTGATGCATGACGATGGAGAAACCCAGCTGCAGTGTGATCGTTGAAACCAAGATGTTCATTTCTATATTCATGTATATCTTACTTATTGACCTCCCCTCGTAAATTAGATCGAGAAAATAAGCTCAGCTTGTTAAGCTTTTGAAAGGGATACACCCACCAATTATTTATTTTTTCTATTGTTTCATCATGTTTTAGTCGGTTAGACTGTCAATGCGAAATTCATTTAATAACGGAGTTCACAGTAATGTGATCATCGGACTTCGTTCAGTTAAATGATTTGAATTACAATTAAATAATAATCTTCTCAGGGTTTCATTTTTTACTTCAAATAATCTTCGAGACCGCTGGGTTTTTTTCTGATGAAATTCTCTCCAAGAAAGCAATTTGCATTATTGTTTAATTCCGAAGATAAAAATCAATCATTTTAAGCTTAGAATATTTTTTGAATAAAGATGGAGATAAAATTTTCATTAAGAAATCACGTAGTTTGGGATATTTCTTTGAGTCCTGAAGAACCATTCACGTAAAACGCGCTTCAAAATCTGAAGCTTGTGTGGGTGTAAAGGTTTATATGCGTGTTTTGTAACGACTTAGTTTGCTTCTCGGTCTGAATTCGACCATTGGTTTCTCAGCGAGCCCCGCTTCCCCGATCACGTGGTTCGAGATGCTGATTAGAGCTGGTTATCCCCGCAGAATTGTATTCATATCGATTCATATCGATTTCCTCTAGGGGGAGGGAAGGATGAATGAGTGTGAGTGATCTCGTGATTATTACTTAATTTCTTTTACTATATCTAAAATAACCACAAACACCACTTCAAACCAATTGCCCTAGGATTATTAAAGTTGATTACATTCCTTTTACTTATCCCTCTGCTGCCTTTGCCTTTCCTTTTGATTTTCAGTTATACAGATCTTATTTTTTACAACGTTCATACATTAACAAAGTCTTTCGTACTTGTCATTAATGTTGTCCCTCAAGACTGAAGGTCTTGCACACCTCCTTTTACTGACAGGGTGTTTGAAAAAGAAATAAATAGAATTAAAAAAAGTTTACATCCCTGGCTGTTACGGCATTAACTAAATACATTGCAACACTAAATTATGGCTATTAAACCAAACACTAACAAAATATTATTAGCTATTAATAAGTATTATTCTGGTTGAACACTAATAAGACAAAATATCATTAACTTCTTTCTATGGCATGAATTCGTCTAGTTCGCGTCCATAGAGTCCCGCGAGTGCGGTATGCAGATTTGAATGTTCTTGGTAAGCACCCTTATTTCATCGGCCTCGGTGGCTCAGGAGTTTGCGTGATCGCCTCTGATGCCCGAGGATTTTTTCAGGGGGAAAATCCTGAGATCACGCACTTCCTTCGGAAGGGAAGTAAAGCCGTTGGTCCCGTGTAGTCGTTTGCCGGCTGCACGTTAAAGAACCCTTGCGAGGCAAAATTTGCGGCCCCTATAACGCCCTCCTGAAATGACCATGGCAGTTGAAAAGGACGTTAATACCAAACAAACCAAACCAACCAACCTATCTCCGTTTCCTTTTTATCGAGTGTTCACTACTCAACATGGCGGCTTAGTGGCTTCACATTACTGCATGAGCTACTCAACAGCGGAAAGCGCAGTCCAATTGTTTTTTTCTAAGTCATTGGTAAAAATGCGTAACAAGAAAAATGACGAAGGCGGAAGAGGATGAAAGGAAGTTATATGGGAGAAATCGAAAACCGTAGAGGTGAAGAAAGAAGAGAGAACAAAAGCTCTTAACGATATGGATAGTAGAGAGAAGGTCAGAAGAGATCCGATATCAGAAAGGGACATGGAGTTACGGAGAAAATTCTACTCTGAAAAATGTCCCGTCACCTGTAACGGTATTCTTGGTATTAAAACGAATTGCCTGCATTATCCCCGCTGAGTATTGTAGCTTGTATTGAACCTGATAATTTCGAATTGGCTGTTGTTTTGTTTAATACCCAAAACGTTCAACCTAATGATCGTCGACCCTACAATTTACTGACAACTTCGGACGTTGCTGTGGTTTTTTTTTTTTACCGGGCAGGGAGTCAGTGCATATGGTGATATTATTTTGCGCACGCGCACAGAAACTAGAGTTCGTCGGATTTTAGAAAATCACCCATGATATATTCTTCTGCACTATGTTCTTATATTTCCGTACGGAACGCAAGGATGGCATATTTCTGTGCATTCGAAGAACAATGCTTATAACAAATGTGTTACATACACAAGTTTTATGCTTATTATCGTCAAATTTGTCACGTAAATGTTTGAGCTCGGCGAAGACGGACATATAAAATAAAAATCATATTTTCCCGTCTTCACCGAGCTTGTCAAGGCAAAACGAAGACGGGAAACAAAATTGTGTTCGAATGTGAGAATTGTATAGCGCTACAAAGTTAAACAAGATTTAGTCATACATTTTTCGTAAGCGTTAAGATATCGATTCTACTATCGACGACTTAGTTCTTTATAGCGCCCTTGAATGATGATTAAAATTAAAGGCGTTAGTGTACAATGGAATCAAGCCAAAAACTGTGGACACAACTATAGAAAGAAAAATAACTCCAAAACCACTATTCCACATAATAAATTTTAATGACTCAGATGTACATTTCGGAAACGAAGTTTCCTTCATCAGTGAGTAAAGAACAACAAGAGAAGCCGAGTATTTATAATATATAAGAACCAATCAAAAAATTGTACAACAAATAATACAAAAAAACGCGACAATCAAAAGAAAACAACCAATACAAACTACCTTCTTAGCTTAGCCCTATAAAAAACAAACAACACCCCTCCCCCCCCCCCCACCCCACAACGGATAAAAACAAAGTCCGGTTATAAGAGCTAAAAGAGGAACCCTTACCCGAAACTAGTCAATACAATTTAAAAGTAAATTACAAGGACAACAATACTAGTAAATTACTTTGTAAAAAATTTTGCTAAAGGGAGCCATTCTGCCACTGGCATGGGACCATCATCGCTATTCAGGGTTTTTTTGGTTGCTTTGTTTTTTACAATTTCAATCGATTCTAGGAAGTATAACATTTTAACATCTCTACATCTATGAATAACTTCAAACAAATCTGTAGAATAATTATGTTTTTCATTAATGATATGGTCCGCAAAAGATGATACCCCTAACCTAGCATTCTTTACATAAGAAATATGTTCCTTCATCCGTATTCCCACTCCTCTTTGCGAGCTTCCCAAATAAAACATTTCACACGATTCACACTTAAACTTATATACCCCGGGGCAATCTTCCGCTGGGATCTTATCTTTTATTATACTTAGTTTTCTTTTTAATGTATTACTGCTCCTATAAACCACTTTACAACCAAACTTATTACAAATATTCTTGATCCCTTTGTTTAGTGCGTTGTTGTAGGGGAGGACCAACACATTTTTGTATTCTTCATTTCTTTTCCCTGTCAACGTTGTGATTTCATTGATCTTTATATGTCTGACGATCTTATCTGCTATTCTATCCACTATATTTGTATTATATCCATTAAATTCTGCGAATGATTTGATTAGGTCCAATTCTTTATTCCTTGCGGCATCATTCAGGGGTAACAATAACGCCCACAATATCCCAATATATATATATTCCTGGCGTTAGTGTATTCTGAAGGATACGAACCCACAATATCAAGTTTGTCGACATGCCATTTAACCAACGCGTTAAAGTAGCATTGCAAAGTAAGTTAATTTTTTACAAAGGTGTTGTGCCCAGCGCAACCGAGCAGAGGCAATAAGTGTCACGTGGATTTCGTCGGCGTGAGCGGCGATAGAAGGCGGAAATAGCCGATGACGTGAGAGACTCAGATTATGTAAAAAGCGTCATCCCGAAAAGATCACGTGAGCGTGAGTGGAAGTGGGAGAAAAAAGGAAATTGGAGACGAAAGAGGACGGACGTGAGACACGGCCGCAAGCCATGGCAACTGTCGGAAAATGGAGAAAAATGCTTACTCCATCACGAGCCAGCATGCGAAGGCTTTTACTACTAGAACAGCAAACGAATCACGGAGACGAGCGCATCTCAAAGTGACGGAGGAGTCGACAGCGAGACGGCGAGAACGGTAGGCGAGGGACGCGACCGAGACGACAGTCAACGGTACCCTGAGCGATACGAGCTCTCAACCAAGGCAAGCCCAAAGCCGAGCTCGGGGAGAAACTCGCACGCGCCGTAGAACAGGTATTCCTCTACGTGAGCGCCAAAAACATGACGGGAGACAGCGAGAGTCACGCCGAAGGAACGACGTCGGTTAATGGACAGAGCCCGTCGCAGGTGAATGAGGAAATACTGCTTCAGTCTTTTCTGGAATTACGGTAGGCCATTATATCCTTATACTATAACGTACTGGTCTCAAAAACGTTTAGAGGACAGTTTAACAGTAATTCACGTCAAAGTTCCCTCTACACGAACTGAACTCTTCCCTATTTTATTCCGATACGATTCAAACGGTTTATCGGAGGGCGACGAGGCTTTAGGAGTGTTACCGTTCTCTCTGCGCCAATTTCTCATGAGAGGAACAGGAGGGTTCATTTCTAAGCGCTTATTGTCACTTCCTCACAAATAATTGAAAACTGGAACTTTTTCTTATCAAAGCGTCGGTGGTCAACGAATTTAAATTTCGACGAGCGAAATTCTTCATGTAAGAGGAGACCGTGCATCGGAAAGCATAGAGTACCGATGCAGCATAAAAGGACATAGTTTAAAATTTGCCTGCATTGTTTGATCTGTGTCAGCGATAGAGTATTTAATTCTAATACACTTGTTCCTGTTTAATTTTACAGCGTAGAAGCGCCATGGGATTCGACGGACGCCGAATTCTTCAGCGTGATGAATACGACGACAAATTCAGCGTATCCATGTGTGATTCGTCATGTATATCAGATGGCTTCCTCATGTGTGTGTGTGTGTGTCCGGTGTATAGAGTATATAATTATCCTGGAATGTGAATTTAAACATAGTGCCACGCCATAGTGTTTTGCTTTTAAATTGTTGTATGAATTAAGACTCCTCAACGACGGAGTGTTACGTATTCATAGTGTTGTGTTACGTTGTGCAGTACGTCAGCGGTTAGAGTGTGTATTCCTAATCTCGAGTTCAGAAGTGAATAGGTGTGATTGTGCGTCAGTGCTACTGTGGTTTTTTTTGTTCGTGTGCCCTGAAGCGACGAGGCATCAGTAATTGTTTCAGCGGAAACGATCTCCTTTTACGGCCGTATATCAGATCGCGTCAGCGACACTGCCCTACTTCAGAATACATCGTAAGATCTATTGTTGGAGGCTGCGGACGAGACGTCAACGAGTGTTTCGTATCTCATCCACTTCTAACAACGGATCTTCAAGAGTATCTTCGTATATCGACGGTGCCCGTCTTCCTTTACGACTCAACTAGACACTATTCTTTGAAAGACTGGGAAATAGTGCACTTTCAATAAGTTTTCGATTCTGCATATCCGCAGCCCGGACTTGTTAATGGAAGACGTCTGGCTAATTGAAATTCTGACTTTTTTGCATTGACTATTTCACGAGCATCAAATCAATAACTCGTGAGTTTGTTTAAAAATCATTTCCACTGCTTGAAATATAATAATAAATCTTGGCATCTTTAATTATAAAATATTTTATAAGTCAATATAAGTCATTACACGTTCCCTCCTCTTGTCCTCACTGTGCTAAATCCACGTGACAATAAGCAACACTAAACAACCATAAAACACATTAAACAAATATACGTGACAGATTCCTCATTTAGGCTTGCAACGTCGTCCAGAGAACATACGTCGTTATATGGACGTGTGTAGGCGGATTTGCTGATGGGTTAGCTGATGGTTGTGGAAGGGCCACTGCACACATGTACCGGGAAAGATACCCAACCAGACGTGAACCACGCCACCAAATCTTTGAGCATTTGCGTCAGTATCTGCGTAATCATGGAATCTTGAGAGGTAGCATGCAAATTGAACTTTAAGCACCTCTATTGAAACCGTATTCTGTGTCTACCAGTTGTTGTACTGTCACCTAATAAAACGCTACGTTCAGACTGTTCCTATATTGAGTTTCTTGCTTGTTTATTGTGTCTCGTCCATCTCCAGCAGATGGTGTTTCGGTGATGCTTTCTTACGTATTTGAATATGGTTCAGCGCGATGTTCTCTAATTCCCCTCAAAGTTTGTACGTGAAGTGTCAGACAACTTGTATAAAAGTGGTAATACTAAATCCACACAGTGCCGGCGCTGGGCGGGACGGTGCCCGCCTACAATGCAGGCTTCGAAGACCCGTTCCGCCGGCCAGCTTATAAATTCAAGGAGTGAATGTAAATCATCTCTGATTTCTATAATTATAACAGATGTTCAAAGTTGTTACCATAAGCGTCAGGACACTCTGGTTACGGCGAACTACTGCTCCTATCATTTGCCTTGGATAACTCTCATTAATCGTGGCGTCTTCATTCAATGCATAAAGGTATCCCTCGTACAACACGGTTTCACTCTGCCACGGTTAGGTAAATTGAATTTGCTGCATGGTACATTCGCACAGGCCTCCTACTTGGCCATTAAATGGAGAAAAATAGAAATTTTTTTCTGGTGTTGGGGGAAGGGATCCTTAAAACCTTAATAACTTCAAAATGGCTCATCACAGCCAAACAATTTCTTTTCAAAAAATATCCGTCTCAACGAATAAAATTCCATGTTCTTTTTATTTTGTTTGGGTCGCTGAAATGAATGCTTTTGCCATATCTTCATTTTTAGCAAAAAAAAAAAAAAAAAAATCTCTAGAAAGGCTTAACTAATTTTCATGAAAAATTTCTTTAATGCATAGTTTAAGGAACCCTCTAAGTATGTATTAAATCTTTAATTAAAAATAAATTAATTTTATTTTTTTGTTGGGGGGGGGGGGGACGAATTGGAGTGATGCATTAATAATTCCAAAACGACTCATCAGAGCCAAACAAGTTATTTAGAAAAAAAAATCGCCTTAATCAGAGAAGTCTTTACATGTCGAAATACTTGAGTTTGTTTTAGAAGACTGAATTCACACATTTTTTGCTCGGCGGAAGAACATTACTATAAAATCCGCTAGGTGGCAAATGGTCGTGATAGAACGAGCGAAAATGACTCGGTCAGAGAGTCCGTATGGGATAGGATATTCCGAGCGTCTTTCGCTCGGTTCTGTTTATCCCATGAAGGGGGGAAGTGGGCAGTGGGACGAACTGTTTTACACACTTTTTTAGACGTTCAAACGAAGCTGATCGCAAGCTTCTAGATTCGTGTCTTCGTTATTACTTTTACAAACAAGTATTTATTAGAAAATTTAGTTGGAAAAATTTTTCCGTAAAAAAAGTTAATTGAGTTTTTAAATCATTTGAAAAAATAATTTTTTTTGAGCTAGGGAAACGTACAAATGGCCTTCACTCTTAGTGAGTGGTAGGCAAAAATGTCGGCAGGCCTCATAAAACAACGTACGATTGCACAAAAAATTACATCTTTTTGAGTTCCCAGTGAGAAAATTCCCTGTTTAAGCTCTCTAGAGGGAATATTTCAATTTAATTACACTATAAATCGAAATGTTTGAGTCTATAAATTTTGATTAGTAGTACAGATTTCCAGATACTATATACTCAGATATATTTTTAAAATTTCTTTAATTAATGTTTATCCTTTCCTTTTCTATTTGTTATTGTGATTTGTTTGAAGAAGTTTCTTCAGTTAATTTATTATGCTTTTAAAATTAAGCATGCTTTAATTTTAATTTAAATTTTTATTATATATAGCATAACTGTCGTAATATCTTTAGTGTTTACTGTTCCGAAATATTAAAATAATTTACACAGGGTCGGGATTATTCAGGAGTTCATAAAACAATTTAAAAATTCACCTCATAAAAACTACGCGACGGATATTGGCTCATTACCTCAATGAAATGCGAGGGCACCTCAATTAAAAGTTTACTACGAGGTTGGATATGAGGTACACATCAGAAAATTACATGTTAATGCAGTGGCCACCCGATCTTGAGTTCACAGGGGTTGAATCCATGTGAATGACATGTTAATACAGTGGCCACCCGAACCACAGGATCGAATCCATGTGAATTCTTCTTATGCGGAATGATGAAGGATGCTGTCTTAACTCATCGTGCCTTCACTCTTTGCTAAACTCCAAGAACTTTAATAAATGCAAAATAAACGGTTCTTTTTAAAGTAACACTAGAATTACTGTCCTACAGGTTTCTAAGTGAAATCCATGAACTTTACCATCGTATCACAACGAAGGAAATGGAAATGGGTAGATGTTTGCCGCATCAGCGAAAATGAACACATTTATGAAGTATGAAAAAAAAAACTTGGAGAGATTATCGTTCTAACAGCGTAAGAATTATCATTTTTCGTCACACTTTTTTATGTGAATTTTTAGAATATTTCACAGACTTTAAATAGCCCTACGTAACCATGTACGTTTTTATTGATAATAAATCTTTGTTGTTGTTGGTTTTTTGATAGTTTTAAAAACAAATCTATCTTTTCCTAGTAGTTGTTGAAACCTAATCCCCCCCCTTTTGTACCAATTGTTTGGTCTATATAATAGGGTTTAGTACTGCATGAGATTTTCTACGAACCTATCTACGGTGTTATAATGGGATGTTTGCATATTAGGGAAGTAAACTTTCCATGTTGCTGTTATAGAAAAATTCATAGATAACATCTAGTAAAGAGTATAAAACTTTGTTGGTTCCTAATGTAGGATTAGCTAGACATCCAAGCTTTTTAGGGAAAATGAATAACATGAATATGTAGTTAATCATAAATCTTTGTTTCTTCGTGTTAAAGCATGCCTTGACACTATACCCTGTCTGTTAAATTTCACCAAATGGCTTTTCTATCCGCCGATTTTTTATTATATCGAGAAGTAAAATATGAAATATAATTGCAGAAAGAATTTTGAACTTTTTATATAGAATGAACTAATGAAGTCAGCTAATTTCCAACAAATTTGAAACCGGTTCCAATGGCCATTTAGTCAATTTCGAGAATCGCTCTAATAATAAAGTTATCAAAATAATATCATTAAATATAAAATACTTTCAGAAAGGTATCATTCAGTTATCCCAAGCAGTTATGCCCCAATGAAATCTAGTCTCAAATAGAATATAGAGACCACTCAGTCTCTCATCATTTTATATTGCATTCATCCCAGTAGAGTTGAAAAATAATGAAAACATAATGTCAAAGATTCGTGAAATCTTACATCATAAGCAAAACCATATGAAATATTCACTTAAAAATAAGCAGTTATATAAAAATATTGTTTAATATAAATTACTTGACAAATGTCTATTTTGTTTTGGTCTAAAAAATTTTAAACGCTGATATACGAGTAAATTGACAAAGTTAACTAATTTTTCTTTAAGTATAAAAGCTTTTATGCTTCTTTCATTAATGAAGATTAATGAAAACTTAATATATTACTAAAATGTGACATTTGATGTCAGTTTGCGTTGTTTGTTTGCCCTTTTGTTGGTTATGGTTGCTGAACTGCGTTATCATAAAATTTTGAGTGGTTTGGCTCGGTATCCTTAGTAGGGAGTAGTAAATGTGGGTGCTTTATGCATCGAGTTATTTTTTTTAATATGTGGGTTTCGTTTGAGTGTTAGCATTTTTAATTTTTATTAGTTAAGCTTGAAGCTGTTTAGCATTGTTGTGAGAGCGATGTCTCGAACAAGAGCTGTTTACCGATGTGATTGTTGCGGTCTCTTATGAGGAGGGATGCTGTCAACATCTGTCATAGGTATTGCTTGTTTATTTTTAGACATAATTACACTAGTCAACACACATTTTGTAACTAAGACCACACATAATGTTCTTAGTAGTAATTTGTATGTAGAATCCGAATCTGCTTTTAGATATTTTCTATCACGTCATGTTTCCAAGTTATGCACTTCGAGACTTATATGTTATAGTAATGAGTGTGAAGAGAAGCGTCTGCAATGTTAAACTTTCCATATTTTGAGGCCACAAGAAAATTTATCAGGCCTTAAACACCGAATAATCTTAAACAGCTGTGTAAGACCGGCACAAGTTTGTCCCTTTTGCTTTGGATCTGCTCTTTATATCGTGCAGGGAAGTATGGCATTTGAATAAAGGAAATATGGATTTCATCAATACGGTGAGTACTGTAATTTTATCGTGGTTGGGTCCTCCAATGCTGTGCACTAGATCGTCATAAATCGAACATGTCTTCGAGGATCGTCTGGCGCAAGTCCTTGCGGCTATTTATGCTAAGAGCCCCTGTCCCTATAAGCTGCCTACATATTTTCATGGCGCCACCTGTACAGGGTAATGCTTTGAACCAAGTCCTCATGGAACTAAAAGTGTCTATTACAGAGTCGAGTCACATTATTATGACCACCAGCTAATATCATGAATAACCGCCTTTAGCGGCACGGACAGCAGCTAGACCGCGTGGGATGGAGTCAATAAGATTCTGGTAGGTTTCTACTGGCAGCTGTTGCCATGCAGACTGTAAAGCATCCGATAGCTGCTGAAGGATACGCGGCGGTTGTTCCATAGCACGCACATGACGATCGAGGTGATCCCAAACGTACTCGATTGGGTTGAGGCCTGGGGAATTAGGGGGGCCAGGGTAGTCCTCAAACCACCCCCGACAAACTGCAGCCGTATGACACGCCGTATTGTTTTGCTGGAACGTGCCATCCCCTTCTGGGAAGGCAGTCGCCATTAAGGGTGTATTTGATCTGCAATTATGGATAAATAACCGAATCGGTTGAGAATGCCTTCCACAGGTATCAGTGGGCCCAGACAATGCCTTGAGAACACCCCCCACACAATGACATTGCCGCCACCTGCCTGGATGCGTCCAACACTGGTTGCAGAATGCTTGTTCTCGGAGGTTTCTCGCCTCACCCGCCAACGGCCATCACTTCTGTGGAGTAGAAATCGTGACTCATCGGTAATGTGATTCGAACCTGTACATATCTTGTCTGCTGATCGGTGGTTGCAGTCGGTTTTCAAGAACTGAGATATTGTTAAAGGCATGATATGCCTCTAAAATGGAACGCTTCCAGAGTTAAGGGTATTAATAGAGTGTTGGATTAAGTCAGTATAGAGCACTACTTGTAAAGTGGAGCATCTTTCCACTAGAGCCTGATAGGCATAAGCGGTATCAGAGCCACCTGTTGAGGGTGTATATGTCATTCTCTCTCAGCTGTATAAAGACTGGGATACTAGAAATATAGGCACAGGACGCCTGGGTGTTGCGTAGAATAACCGTGATGCTGATGGGAAGTATCTTTGGGGTTACGGTGACCATCCTCCCCCATTTACTTGTTGGTGGTAATCTGGTAAAATAAAAAGGTCGAGGTCTACGAGATAACAAGGCCTGGAAGCGAAAGTCACCTGACCAACTGGGTGCTAGCAACAATCCAACCTTCATTGTCTCCATTGTTTCCAACAAAAGAAAAAACACTGATTGTTAACATCCAAGGTGGAGACAATGAAGGTTGGATTGTTGCTAGCACCCAGTTGGTCAGGTGACTTTTTCGCTTCCATGCCTTATCTCGTAGGCCTGATAAAAAGGTCATATGAGGTTTGTGTTAAGTCAGGTTCTGTGTTATTGCTATAATTCGACATTATGGTAGCATCAGCCTGCGGTGATCCGTGGCTGTTGCGTTGAAATTACTCTTGGTTTAGCTATTAAATGGTCAGAGTGGTTGAGCTTAGAGCGCTCAGGCTTGTGGGATAGCTGCAAAACTGTGTAGTAGAGAAGAGAAGAAGTATGCAAGCCGATAAGGAAATTTGTTTATCAGATTAGCAACTACGGGGTCTTTTTGTATTCTTGTTTGTGTGTTTTTTGCTAAGGAAAGGATAGTCACCTTTCTGTGCACCGGTTTGTTGGCTATAAAATGTATGTAGGTTTTTTTTGTTATAACATGGGAAAGTCTTTCGTATTCGGCCAATTTCGATCATTGCATGAAAAGGTCATAAAAGTTGCTTGATTGTTAGTTAGGCGCCGACTCAAAATTAGTTACGTACTTAGATTAGTTTAGAAATTTACTTATTAATCATTGTTAATACTAAAAAGGGTGAAGCCCCATTTGGTCGCCTCCCATTTGGTCGCCTCCCATTTCGTCGCCATTTCAGCGCCATTTGGTCGCCTCCCATTTGGACGTTTGACCTGACCCATTTGATCGCCTCCCATTTCGTCGCCGATCGTCGATAATCACAACATCGATAATAACTTCTCCCAAACATCGATACTTCTAAATAGGCCTACTTCCAAACTGCCTCGAACCAAAGCCTGTAGTGAAGATATTAAACTGAATAAAGATTACTTGTCTTTTTATTAAGAAAATTGATGTACTGTTGTGTTTTTTTGTCGATGTGCAAGTGAGAAAGCTTTCCAAATCAATGTAGGGCTATAAACTTCCAAACTGCCTCGATGAAGTTGAGGCAGTTGCTTTTGTCGAAGTTGCTTTCTGTTGCTTGATTATGGGGCAAATGTTCCAAAATTAAATTGAATTTTGGTGTAAAAATGCATGTAACTGAACTTTTAATTTGTAACGAACAACCACTTGGAAGGCTGGCACCATGCTCTCAACAGCAATGTCAGCTCTGCTCATCCGAATCTTTATAAACTAATACAGGTCATTAAAAATATGCAAGAAACGGAAGAAAATGAGCTTTTTCTTTTGGGTGCTGGAGGTAATCCAAACTAATTTATGAAATGTAACATGATAAAATAGGATTGTAACATGATGTAAATGAAATAAATACACCTTTTTTAAAAGTCAATATTGTAACTTGATAAAATAATTTGACAGTTGTAGGATTATGGAAACATATCCAGTTTCTTTCCTTTGTACTGTATTCAATTGTATGGTGCAATTAGTTTTTTTTAATATAAATCATTAATTTTAACTAGGGTCTCTTATACATTTAAATTATATTTAAATTTAAAATTAATTTATTAATTTTTGGTCTTATCAGTAATGAAATGTCTGTTGTAGTCTAAGCTTTATCTATGTGATTTTATGCTATTTTATTGAGATAAAGAAATTAAAAGAACCATCGATGGTATTCCTGTACCCATCGATGGTATACAGGCGATCAAATGGGAGGCGACCAAATGGGAGGGCGACGAAATGGGAGGCGACCAAATGGGAGGCGACCAAATGGGAGGCGACCAAATGGGGCTTAACCCTAAAAAGATTTATTTTATTTTTCCCTTTTCAGTTTCTTTTTTCGTCGGTTTAATTTTTTTTGTTAAAAATTTTTTTAACTTTATTGTTTTTAAGAGAAAAATTATAATGGCTTTATTATTAAACAAGCCAATTCTTTTTACAAATAATCCCAGCCGTCATTATCTGAATCTGCAATAGAAAATAATTCGGAAACAACAGAGTGATGGATAATCCAAAGATCAAATAAACAATATACCTAATTTATTTAATTTTATATATTTAAATGCACATCATTTGACAATAAATTAAATATTTAAAATTAAACAAGTACATTTATTATTCCCCCGTACCTTCTTGGCACCCTTTCTTCCTCGATATTAAATCAAATGCAACAGGAAAAGCCGTTTTGCTCTACTTTTGTTTCCTTCAAGCCTATTAATATCGTTGTCCTTAGTGACACTTTAAATCACAAAACCACTCGGAGAGCACAATTGACAGTAAACTCTTAAAGATATAAAATGTAAATGGCTGTAAAGGGCAATAAGTGCTTTTTTTTTCAATTTACTTTCCTTTTTGTCCTAGCCAACTTTTTAATAGATAAATTATGTGACCCCTTCATAGGTAGTCTTTGGTAATATACAAAGGATTTATTTTAATGCAGATAATAACGTTAAAAATAATGTATAAATTTTTTTATTAGAGTTCCTCTTTGTCAGTTATCAGGAAATTAGGAATGATACATTTAATACACTAGTCTATAAAGGTTGTAATGAGATGTTTTTGAAGCTGTCTATATTATTATTATGAAATTAACAGTAAAGTTTTTTTTTTATTACAATGCAAACGCTATAAAGTTAATTTACTTTGGAGAAAATGCTGCAAATTGATAAATTATAATTTGGAATTATATTTTTCTAAAATCATCAGAGACTTAATAAAAAGTCTACTATGATGTCTATTCAAGGAGGTAGGCACATAAAGGACTCCAAATGAGACAGGGGGCGCAACAGTTTATAAATCTATGTGAATATATTTTGAAAATAATCCTATAGGTTAAGTATTTGTGTGAGAATTTCAGGAACTTAATATTAAATATAAAAAAGGAGTTACAAAGAATACAACGAGACCAATTCCTTCTAAGGATCGTGAATGCATCGGTGAAGTGAATATATACCATAATAAGTGCAATATGAAGAGAAGTGGGGAGGTGGATACAAGTAAACATTTGGATCTCTACCTCTACGACGAAAACAACTGTCACGAGTTGCCAAGAGAATTCTCCATGTCGACCGAAGAGGACCATGGCCTGGGGCCAAAAGCCCCTGGACTGCGACGGCGAACGTCGAATGGGTCACATGAAAGCTGTTCAGGAGTGAACGCCGGCCGAGAAAACGTCTCCGGTTCTTGTGACAACGGCTTTGTGCGCCCCCATAACACAAGACTGAGATCGATTATTGTGTGTCGTTGCTTAGGTACGACCCACAACGAAATGACCACTGACTGACTGGAAAGGAGGGAGGGACTGACATTGCCCCGACCACCACTGACGAGCAATCGTTACTCCGGGCTTCTCTGATTATCGTGTCCTGACCACCGTGCCCTCCGACGCTGTTTTCTCTCGGTTCCAGTTACAGCCATCGAACATTCAGAATATATAAAAGGAAAAAAACATTCAGAACAGATCGTTATTTATCCTTGTCGTCATTATTTAACGTAGCATATCGCATTCTTTTCCCTCTTATATTCCTAGAAAATCGATAAAAAGAAATTTTAAACTCTGATTGGGCGGATACATATACATACAGTATAATCTTCTTTTCTCTTTACATTATTTATAAATTAGACGAGGAAATGCGATCTACATACATGCGCCTGGTCATTACTTGTTCTTTGTTATAATTTTTGCTTTTTATTAAGTGGAGAATGAAATTATAATTTATCGGCTATGAGAGCCGCAAAAGAACGTATCCGATTTCTTACTTAAAAATGTCGAATATTTTAAAAATCGTTATAAATATCTTAATTAAAGTCGATATATCATCCAGTCTATCATTTGAATAAAAACAAAACAACAATTTTTTTACATTAACTGAAGCAGAACAGTAATATAAATCTCTGTCTTTTATCAACCCTAGGCAGATTTTAATCTTCAAATAATGAACTTCTTCTGTTAATGTACAGATGTTATTTCAGCAGTTAAAATAATTTAGATTTTTATAAATAAAATATTTTCAAAATTAACTGATATCAACTTTTGAGTTAAAGTGGATTCAAAAAAATTATATTACCCAATTTACATATACGAGTGAAAGGAAGATCATTGAGGATATATTTCTGATTTATGGGTAAAGAGAATATAGCCGTATCTAACAAGCTCAGTTTCGGTATACATGTTTAATAAAATCAATAAATGTCTCTGAATAGATTATACCTGGTGGTCTATTTAAGTGTAGACATGGAAATATTTCGAACACGGAAAACTTTGCAGAGACAAAAAAATATTATTTTTAAGGGGAAATCTTTCTGTTCTGAAATCCACCAAATGGATGGGGCGGATGGCAACTTTGATATCTTAAATAGGATTGTGTGATTATACAGAATAATAAATATCTTTTACATATGTGAAGTAGCCTGCCCAGGTACGAGTTATTACATATAAATTATCACTAAAAAAAGGTTGCGGTTTGAATAATACAGAAAGACAATGCAGAAAATCGAGTTTGAACTTTCTCCAGCTGTTGTAACTTAACATTATGCGGAGACGAGGCAGTGGAAGCAATTCTAAGCCACTCTTCAGAGATTATGAAGATGAAGTGTTCAGTGAAAAACCTGTATTCCCAGACCTTTGGTGGTTATATGCATGACTAAAGAACAGCCGTTAAAGATGTATTAAAAATTATGTCAAGAACGCTTTAATGAACAAGTGAGAGACGGTAAATACCTCATCCTCATCAGATATAGTGTCTCAGAATTCATTGTACAAACTTCTAGGGGAGTTAGTATGGGTGATTCTAAGCAAAAAAGTTCATATGAACATGGGTCCGAATTTGCACGATAACTGAGATATGAACAGAAATAAAAATGCCGCCACCAAGATCAACAAGTTAATAACTCAGGTTCTGTAAAGCCTAGATTAATGAAATTTAGAGAAATAACAGGGTGCATATGCCGTTAAAATTTTATTTAATTCCAACGAGAATTTTTCGAGTCACACAGTCAAAATTGTAACAAGTGCTAGTTAGTACTCGTTCATCATGATGTTTTATGACTGGACAACATTCTACAAAAAGCATGATGCAAAAAACGACACCAAAAAGCGTTAAGGAAACAGTTTTGCATTGTTCTTGTACGTTAAGCATTGTTGGCGCCAGCTTGAAGCACACGGAGGCACTGAAAGTCACCTGAGCATTGTTGTCTGAGTAACAATTTTTATTTAAATTTTTACTACAGAGATATTATGAAATATATTGAAAGTTTGGTAAAAGATAGCGCCACTATACTTCGCTGTCTTACCTAGCAAATTCGTGTAATGTCCTAACGTTTTCCTTTCAGTGTTTAGAATGAAGACTAATGAATCCTAGTGTATTGGAATAAACTCTTTTCCATAAGATCTTTTGATGCTTTTTGAAGTCTTCATCTTATTTATAATTTATGCGCTTGTTGAATTTCAATATGTTTTAAAGTGCTTAATTTATTTCTACAGATTCCTTCTTTCCTCTTTATAGTTAAGAATAATGTTCCGACTCAAAAAAGCGTTTCGTGTGATGGAATAATCATTACGGATGATGCAAAAATCTTAATTTTTCATCATACAAAGTACACTCGTTTTGTGGCTTTAGATACTGCGAATAGCTTGCACGTGCTTTGTTTGTGGCCCCACATTCGACTGTGAGCACAGACGCGAGTAAGGAAACGCACCGTAAGCATAGACGCTGTTTACTCGACGTACAGAGAGACTCAATACCCGTGCTTATATTTAATACAGTAGTTATTATAAGCCCTTAATCAGTATTACCGATGTACATGATTTTGTAGACTCGTCCATTGAGAAATAATTAAAAAGGTTTAAGTACTGTATAAACTATTTATTTGTTGTTGCATCTAAAAACATTATTATGATATAATGCTTCGGACTGCAGATTCGAAACTAAGTCACCTTTTCTAATGATTTTCCAATGATGATCCAATATTTTAGAAACGAAGGTTTCTAAGTTGAAATCCTCATTCTTATTTTTGTAATTATTAATTTTATTTTATTTTTAAAATTATTATTTTTACATTTAATTAAAGAAATTAAATTTTTATATGGCATGTTCATTCAAAATTATATATATGGCAAAAGAAATTGTAATTTTTCTTGTCCTAAAATGTGGTGTTGGCTCACAATTAGTGTATATCCACAATTTATTGAAAGTGGACTTGGTCTATTTGCATTTGAAGCAATTCAAATCTAGTTGCAATTGGAACCAGTAAAGAGGAGTAAATCTGCTTGATAGGATCGGTAAACAAATATATATTGAACGAATACGCTGATTCGTGAATGGCATTGATAAACAAGGAAATTTAATAAAGGACCTAGGATTGCACCTTCATATATTTCAGATGAAGCTCTTGTCGTTAAACCGATCAGTTAAACATGAATATAATAACTATTTGAAAACGTGTTTCAAAATGTAAATGAGAAATTCACTTCAGGCTTTGTAGATATCAACAAAATCAAAGGCGAACAGGAGGAAACAAGTAATTTCTCAGCAGTACTTTTCCCCCACTGCGATTTCTGGTTGCGCCGATCGCTCATTGGCAAAACTAAATGAAAATAATACCAATGAGCGATAAGAATCAACGGCGAGCGAAACTCTCTGCGTTGCCGTTTTCCACAGGAAGAAGGAGAGGGGGGAAAATACGATTAGAGATCAGTGCTGCCAGTTGAAGATTTTCTGTCCAAAACAGGATTTCCCTCCTTTCGATTTTTGAAATCATCTAAGGTTGTTTGAAGTTAAAATTGAAGATTTTTTTGTGCTTTAAAGGAGTGAAATTGAAAAAGTTTGTTAGTGACAAAAATTAACGCATAAGCAATATCATTCACAGCAACTAGGTTTACACGCTTACACGCCAATCAGAAGTGATTACATAGGATGCGCTTCTGGTGGGCTAATTCACACAATAAATATTGTTATCCGTACACAGCACCCAACTTTCCAACTTTTATAAGCTTCCTAACTTTTACAAAGTGCAAGCTATATATTTTGCTGACGAGGCTTCCATCATGACTAGTGCCCGCAATCCCGCTGAGGTTATATCTCGATTACAAAATGCCTTACATCAATGTGAGAAATGGTTTGCTAAATGGAGATTAAACATAAACATCGATAAATGCAAGGCTATGTTCATTACTAAAACGCTTAGAAAACTCCCGAAGACACTCTTCTTTTCTGGAAAAGAGCTCGAGTGGGTGAAAAACTACAAATACCTCGGAGGGTGCTAGATGCCAAGCTAAATTGGGGCGACCATCTCGCCTATGCTTTCAATAAGGCTAAGAAGTCAAAGTTTAGTCTGGTTGTTCTTCTAGGGCGTAACAGCGCACTTGGAGTGCAATTCTTCTGTATATTTCGCCTGCCTGGGCTAGAATCTGCAAATTCAGAATGGAAGGACCTCCAATCTTCTAAAACGTTACCCAGAGGATCATTGCCCAACTCAACAGCAGAGTAGTAACTGATACTTCCATTACTGACGATTTCGGTATACCTACCATTGGAAACCACATCCAGGAGTCGCTGAAAAAACTGCTTCCGAAGGTTAAGGACCATCCCAATCCACTGTTTGCTGATATTTGGATCACCCGCTCACATTTAGAAGTTCCTTCAGGCATTGTAGGCCTCAGCATATCCTGGACGTCAACTTCGACGACATTCAAAGGGCCATCTTTCCAATGTTACTGGATCTCCTAGCACCTCTGTGTCCCTCGTCAATCAACAATCTGCTTTGCCGTCCTGATGGGAAAGGATACCTCTTTATCCTCTGGATTTTTTAACCAGGTTCATCTGGCGTCTTTCCTATTTCAGCGTACTTCCTTTGGTTACTACTTGGACGAGTATGCTAGTGAAAGCATTGCTTCCCTGCGCTGTTCGATTGTCGATAACACCCTGCGATCCGACTTCAGAGAGACCTCGTCTCAGCAGGAACACAGGATTCGACACAATATAGGACTTCCCATCTCCTCGATGGATCTGTGATGAAGCACCGTCGCTCTATTGCTAAGGCTCCTCGTTGGATCTCTCACCCCTCCCTTCATCGGCTCTGGTCCTTCTGCGTTTCGTCATCGTCGCCCAGGTCAGTTTTGCTCGATTACTATTTTCAGATAGGTGCGTCATTCTTAGGATGGATTTTGGATCTCACCTAGTCTGCTGGTTGTGCTCTCCTCTGTTAAGTAACGTTTATTCATTTGTTTGTACGATGGCTTCATCCACTTTGTCTAGCTTAATGATTAAATGCAGCTAATGTTGTTTTGACATTGGGTGACGGGAAAACTGTGACTTGCGAAGAGGCTTATCTTGACGCTTGTAAGGATGGTAGTGCTTTTGACCTAGTGATAAATGAAATCATACCTTCTAAGTATACTGCTTCAGAAGCTAAGGTAGAATCCCTAAACAGGACTATTGCAGATATTAGAAATCAGCTTACTAATATTGAAAATGGGTTTGATAACCTGAAAAATACCTCAAATCGACTAGAAATATTCCTAAAGGTTCAGGATCTAAGATTATAGACAACTGCAGCAATTCGGATTTTGTTAAAGAAATTGTGATTGATATTGAGAATATGTCTGAAAACATTAGTGATGGGGGTCCTTCTGGTCTGGAAGCTGTCAGCAATGGAAGTTCCTCACTGAAAACTGGTATAAAGAGGAGGCACGGAAACGAATCTACCGATATTGATGGATGTGATTGGCATAATGCATGGAATAAGAAGAACAAAAGAGATGTAAGGATCAATTATTTTCGATACATTGTTGATATCAGCGACAGTATCCACTCGTGCTAACAAAGCCAAACACAGTATTTCCCAAATCAATGCAACCCGTGAAAAAGCAACTAATTATATTTCTCCAGTCATCATTCGTCACCATGGCAAACCAATCAGAGAAATTTTGGATAAGATCAAAAAGCACGTGTCTCTAGATAAAATTACCATCAACTTCAGTCCAAAAAAACGCTTAAATACGTTGTCCGAAATATTGATACAACTTATGACCTGGAAAACTTTTGCAAAGATCTCAGGAAGGCAAATTATTTTCCATAAAAGGCAATCAGGCTTAAAAAAGCAAACGGTACAGTTGAAATGACAATGGTTTTGGTTCTACCTTCCCCGTTTCAGTAAATATACGTGCACCTCGTGCAAAGTGGTAAAAATAAAAAATCAATAATACTGTTCCTATCAACGAAATTGGTAGTAACCTTACAGTATAACAGAGGGACAACAGAGTTTCCAACTAGTTTCGCGATTTATTCCCGGCTATATCACGGATAACACGACAAGAGGCTTGCAGGCCTTTATATAGAGAGTCATGTTACAGAGTAAGCAAAGAGATTGGAGAATGAAATATACAGAAGTGTAAACCAATAAAAGAAAATATTAGAAAGACATCCAATGAATAAAGTGATAAAGGAGAAAGGCAAATAAATCGCGGACCAAAAGGAAAGCATATCCGGTTGTCACAAGACAAGAGGATTTACAAAAGAGAAAGAGAGCAAAAATTATACAAAAGAAACTGAAAAATCCGGGAAAATAAAATAAAAACATTATACAAGGTCGGAAACAGAGTCTAACATGGCATACACATCAAAATCCGTTTGGCAATTGAGGAGGAGGTCCGGGGTGGATCTCTTGGCTTTAAATATCTCGATTGACTCAGGGTCGCAGTCTTGAACGGGTCGTTGCATTTGTGTATGATGGACATCACTTCGTCTTGGGTTTTCAAAGCATGTCCAAAATCGATAAGATTGTTGGCATAGTGGGAAATACCGTCTTGTTTCTCGTGGGAGGAGACGTGCTCCTTGAAACGTATATTGAGGTTACGGGTCGATAAGCCTATGTAGAACTTATCGCAGAAGGCACAGTGCAGGCGATATACTCCAGAGCGGGAGAAATCGTCAAATGCGGTTAGGGTAGACGGGCGCAAGTTAGGAAGAAAAGGGGTAGGGGATCGGAAAGAAACTTGGAGGCCAAGGGAAGAGAGGAAACTGGAGAGGCGGGAGAATTAGGGGCCAAGGTATAATAAAGAAACCCACTTTCTTTGTCGGGTTATATGATGGGGGGACTTGGGATAAGAAAGGCACGTCTGCGGCGGTGAAGGATATGGGAGAAAGTAGAGGACGAGAAGCAGTTTATACGGGCGAGGGCATGGATGATACGGAGTTCAGAGGCACGAAAAGGGGGCTGAGGGGTAACTTCAGGGCATGATCAATGAAGAAGCGTAGGGAGGCGTGTTTGTGGACAGGGGGGGGGGTGAGGAAGAACGGTGGATTAGATTAGAAGATGTGCTAGGTTTACGGAAGACAGTGAACGAAAAACGGTTAACTTGGAGGCTGTTAGTAATGAGCATGTCAAGGTACGAGATGGAATTGTTAACTTCTGTTTCGTATGTAAAATGGATATGATGAGAGAAGGAGTTGTTGAAGAACGGGAATCATAAATAATAAGGATGTTGTCCACATATCGGAAATATGAGATGATACTGGAGTTTACAAGGAGAGGGGTGACGAAAGTTAGTTCGAGGTGTTGTACGAAGACTTCGGATAAGAAGCTGCCCGAGGACGCGGGTTCGACCCCGGCCGAGGATGACGAGGATTTTTTCAGGGGGAAAATCCTGAGATCACGCACTTCCTTCGGAAGGGAAGTAAAGCCGTTGGTCCCGTGTAGTCGTTTGCCGGCTGCAAGTTAAAGAACCCTTGCGAGGCAAAATTTGCGGCCCCTATAACGCCGTCCTGAAATGGCCATAGCAGTTGAAAAGGACGTTAATACCAAACAAGCCAAACCAAACCAATCGGATAAGAAGCTGCTAGTGGGAAGCCCATACCCAACCCAGTAGGTTGGGAATAGAACGTGTTGTTAAAGGAAAAGTAGTTTTGTGAGGAAATGACAGATAGGATGGATAGAAAGTCGATGGCATTGGGCTTAGGGAAAGGAGACGTTAGAGGATTTTAAGGGAGGTGGGGATAGGGATATTAGTTTATAAGTTAATGATGTCAAGGGACATAAGGGACAGGTGTTCGTTGGTAGTAAAGGAGGAAAGGGATTCAGCAAGGGTAAGGGAATTTCGGACATTGTAGGTATTAGGAAGGAACTTTTGGTTGAAGAGATATGCGGGAGAGGGACTTGGCAACTAGGTGGGCAGGAGCAGGGGAGTAATTAAGAACAGGGCGTATAGGCATGTTAGGCTTGTGGATCTTGACGAGGGCATTTAGGCTAGCGGGGCAAGGATTGGGGGGGGGGGGATGAGACGTCGGAGGTATCTGAAGCGGGGGACTTATTAACGGCGGAAGTGATAGATTTATGAAACTTGGTGGTGGGGTCGGTCGGTAGGAAGAACAATAAAATTGTTGGCGGAGATGAAATCGTTGACCTAACTGTTATAAGCGAAACGGTATAAGATGACTGATACGTTACCGTTATCAGCTTTGCTGATCATGGATCAGATTCGGATAACTTCGTCTTCAGGGTGGAGGAGGCAGCAATGTCCCTAAGTTGTTCCTGGGGTGGGCTGGATGAAGAAGCGTCGTTGTAGGCTCTATGAATGAGGTATCCGGCTATAGCACGAGCTGGTGGGCATTCAGTCTTGGGTAGCAGAGACAGGGCACGTTCGGTGTCTGGTATTCTCCAATCTCTTTGCTTACTCTGTAACATGACTCTGTATATAAAGGCCTGCAAGCTTCTTCTCGTGTTATCCTCGATAAAGCCGGGAATAAATGACGAAACTAGTTGGAAACTCTGTTGTCCCTCTGTTATACTGTAAGGTTACTACCAATTTCGTTTAAAAATAAAAATATCAAAAGGAATACTCGTTTCACTGCAACAAATAATTAATTTTCCAAAATGCTTCATTTAAGCCACAGAATACCAAAACGTGATAGAAAAATAACAACATGTAAGTCTCTCCAGATCTTGTAGACTCATACCCCACTAAAATGTTGTAGAAAAAAATTTACGCGCATCCAGCCTAAAAAAAATTTACGCGCACAATCATCGATTCGTAGGGCCGTATTTTTAAGCATACACGTCTGCATCCCGCCTGGGCATTGATTTCACGCAGTCGCGGCAAAGATATAGTGGAATGGCAGCCCACGTTTCCTGAAGAACGGTCTTGAGCTGGTCTTTGGTTCGGGGCCTGCGTTTTCGGACTTCTTTCTTCAGGACATGCCATAGATTCTCGATGGGGTTGAGATCGGGTGAATTTGGGATTCATTCAAGAACCTGACCCCATTTTGCTGAAACCAATTTGCACCAAGAACAACCATTTTGGTGGTTCTTGCAGTGTGCTGTTTGGCGAGATCTTGCTGGAAGATTGCATCATCCTACGGACGAAGTGGGGCCATGTTGTTGCAAAAGGGAGGAAATGTTGTTGCAAAATATCCTGGTAGCGTTGTGCATTGACCGTCCCGTCGTATGGAACCAAATCACAAACGCCAGCATAATCAAAACACCCCCATACTAGCATTACGGCTGGGAACATCTTGCTTCACACAGGTTGGGGCAAGTTCTTCATTTGGCTTATGGATGACTCTCCGTCCGATATTTCCATACAGAACTAGAAAATGCGACTCGTTAGACCAAATCACCTTCTCCCATTGCTCTTCTGTGCAGCGTATGTGGTCTCTGGTTCAAGCAAACCGCCGGTTTCGCTGCACTGGTGTCAGCATGGGCTTTCGCTTGCTCTTGTAGGATTTGTAACCCATTTCATGTAGTCTTTCGCTAGCTGTTCATCGAGAAACATCTCGGCGTATGCGTTCACTCCATAGTTTGCGCATTCTGCGAACGTTCCACTTGGAGACCAGTTTTTTAAAAAATTTCTCGGTGTTGAACGGCATGGCGGCGCAACATGCTATCTTCTGTCAGTGGTTGATTTTGGTCTTCCACTGCTGGATCCAGTTTCATGGTAGTGCTTGAGGAATGTTCTGGCAGTAGATTCGTTTAATGCAAGTTATCGACCAATCTGCCGCATGGATGTTCCATTTTGTCGTTTCTGGATGGTCTTGTTGCTTAGCTGCTCTCCCAATCTCTCAGCATTTTTTTCCATTTTAGACGCACTCTAGTTGTTGCAGAAGGATTTATACTATCATTCATTTGCATATGTAAAGTTATCAAGAATAAATTTATTTCCTCCATGATTAGGGTGGGGAAAATTGTTTCTAGATATTGAGCGAGTTGCCTCTTTTTTTGTATCAATTTTTTGTATAGTATAGCTTAAGTGCAACATTTAGCGTATAAAATTATTTTTAATTCTTATGAAACAATTTTTGTTTTTATTTTCTTTTTTACCACGTTGCACGAGGTGCGCGTATATTTACTGACACGGGGAAGGTACTTCAAAATAGCGAACACAATCAGTTTTTTGAGTTTGAAGCGTGTCGGTCATCTAGCTGTTATTTTTGAATTATTTAGAGGCAACACAAGGCTCTTGCAATATTATAATACAACATATTGAAAGATGTTTTGGTCACGTCTCCCTAAGGTTCCACTGATTCGCCTCTATGTAATAAGATCGTTGGCTACCATCAGTCGAGGGATTGATTGTACTAATGTTATGATGGTCCGCAAACGTCTAGTTATACCATATGTCCTAAATATCTCCAATCAAACGGCTGAATAACACCAATTGGACAAGGAAGACAGGAAAACACTGATCCACATAAGATTTTTATTCTGACGGATGCGCATTTCGGCAGCCACGCTGCCTTCTTTAGCGTATACGGAGGATTTTATCTGCACAGACAAAACTGTTTGAACATGCAACGGGCTCATCAAGTTTCCTCAGTTCGTCAGATGGAGCCACTGTAGTTTCAGTAGTTTCACTTCCGAACAGGAAATGGGAGTTGCTAGGTTGTTTGTTTACTTTCTGTTGGCAAAGTCACGTTTCTGCAATATGGCTGGGCCTAACTATGGCCATAGTCTTTAGATAGTAGACACGTGCTATGGCAGTTACTGCCTGAAGCTTGCTTGCTTGCTCTGCTCTCTTCGCTCTTTCTTTGATCTCCAATATTCAGAGACGCATTTATCAGAGCTATCTTTTAAATTTATAACGCCAGGAAGATTTTGTGCTACAAAATTTTGTAAAATCGTCAAGGTGAAGGAAAAAATTTTAAATACTTCAGATTTCCATCTGATGCACGAATGTGAGTTTTGAGTTGCTATTTTTTTTTTCATTCTTAAGCTGTAAACGTTCCGTTCAAAAATACCAACGGCAACGAGAAAGCGTTTTGTATTTATGTGTCTTAACATTTAAAAGGTAATTTAAGACATGAAGTTAAAGTTTTCTTTAATAAACTTTCATTAATTTTTGAAAACTGCATCTTGTGCTTCATTTTTTTCTGTTTGACTACCTCTAAAACTTGTACATATTATCTATGAAATTTCCACTAAACTAGCATACTATTATTCCGTAAAAATTGCTCGTTATACCAGCAGGCTCTTATGAAATTCAGAATTTTCTCTGAAAAACAGTACCATATTGTCTTGGCATAGAATCATTTTTAAACGATTGCATCATTAATTTTTAAAGAAATTTTTATACAAAAAACCCAGTATTTTTTATTATACTCTAGTTCTTAAATCATAAAATTTATTATTATAATTTCAGTAGCCTGCCTAGTATTTTTAAAGAATATTTTATCCATAAATAGCCATTAAGCCATTTTAAAAGCAGGTATTTTTGCTGACAGATCATTTCATTCACTCTTTATTTTTTTAGCCAGTGTTATTTTTAAAACTAATTTAATAATGCAGATTTTGTTATCTATTTATGTTTTTTTTCTGGTAATATTTCATGTATTCTTCAGATGTGGAACATAGTTACTGACATCAGAAAGAGAGGATTTAATGGGAAAAGATTTGTTAACAATAAGGAAAATATACAAATTGTGTTCATTGTACATTATATTTTGTAGACTCTTACAAAAGTTTGATATATTTTTGTTTGATTATATTTTGTAAGCATTTATTATTATAAACGTTATATTCATAAACAGCGAAAATAATTATAAATAACTTTGTATATAAAATTAATTACAAAAATCTGTCAAATAATTAAAAAGTCTATTGGAACTGCCCTGTAAACACTGCATAAGCTGTTGATGTTTATTTTTTTACATTTTTGATGGAATAAAATCGGACCTTGAAAAATGAATCTTAGTGTTTTTCTTACAGCGAAATTTTAACAATTTGGATTAATGAATATGATAAAAACAGAATTTAAACAATTTGGATTAATAAATATGATAAAGTACAATAGTTAAAAACCAATATCAAGCAAAAAAGCATGGGAGAACGGATGAAGGGGGGAGGGGTAGCAGTAATGAACACGTTATTACGTCATTTTTCAATTTAGCGCAGTTTCTTGTATGACGTCAGTAATAAACGTTCCCCGTAGAACTTCCTCGGACTGTCAGAGGGCGCCACATGACTGGAATTACAGAATTTCAATGGGCTAATCGTCAACTGCTCAATCTCCTTTTACAATTGTGTCTGAGTTGAGCAATCGAGCGTCGACAAAGGGATTACACGTGCGCGCGCCGATGTCAGTAATGCTTATAAGATGAACAGAAAGTAACAATGTATTCCTTCTTGACAAATCGATTGTTATATGATATGCCATTATCTTGGTATTCTTTCCACTCACTGTTTTAGCACGTGATTTCGACTTGAAGGGGTCCACGAAATATTCTAAAAAGTTGATAAGGCCGAGCTAAGACTTTCATGGTCATATTTCTGAAAACAGAATTTGAAAAAGTTATTCTGTATTCAAGTTATGTTGCAAACGACGGATGGCCGGAAACACGGACGGCCGATCGGATAAACGTACAGACCAAGGGTGCATTCATATAAGTCGCTTTTATGCTAAAGCTCCTAATAAAAAAAGATAAATACAAATTAATAGTTTCACCAAAAAAAAATCAAGTCTAATACATTATTCAAAATTCAAAATATAGTATATCAGCCTCGGTGGCTCAGTGACAGTTTTGCCAAGTTAGGGGATTTCTCCCTAAATTTAGGGTGAAAATATCTTTGCAAGGGCAAATTTAGGGGGTTAATATTTTTTTTGGAATTTTGGGGAGATATAGTTTTTATTTAGGGTGTATATTTTCATTTAAAATTTCGGACGCAAGAAACAGCGTAGGATAAAAAAAGATGCATCCTGCATAAGGGGATAATGCGCTTGCGCAAGTCAGACCATGTGAGAAAGTGTTGTGTGACCATGATGCAGTTCATTAGTCAGTGGAGTCAGTTGGAGCCAGCTGGTTGGAATTGTGGCACGTGCAGCCTGGGGTCGTGTTTGAGACTTTCGGTTAGGTTAGGTATGCACTTATATTCAATGCATATTGATTATGAATTTCAACTTGTGGCAAATTTAATGAAATAAAATGAAGCAGATGCACGTGAGAGATGCAAGAATTTTCTTGTAGTTTTTTGCCAGGAACTGCAACAAAGATTACCATCAACTCTTTTTGTCCTAGAAAAGGCTAAACTCTTGAATCCATTAATAGCAACTAGGCCATCAAAACCTCCAATCAAAGAATAGTGTCAATTTCACATCGCTTCAGCAATAGTTTTGCCTAAATTGATGCAGAATGGTTATATATTTACAATGCAACTTTAGAAACTAAATCTGGCTTTGGGTCATTTTGGGCTGAAGTTATTAATGATAAATATTCAGCCAGAAACCCAAGATTTAGCCATGTTGATGCTTAGCTGTTGGACTGTTATATTTGCCCTTATAATAATAATAATTATAAACTGGAGATTGTCTCCAAACACAGGTAATAATTTTTCGATTGAAAAATGGAAGGAAAAATTCTGCGACCCGGATTCGAACCAGGAACCTCGACTATCATGGCCGACGCCTCTACCAAAATTCTGCCATGAAAAGAGAGTTCTGCCATCAAATTCTGCCATGAAAAGAGCATTTTCAACTCTGTCAGTCATAACAAATAAACTAAGAAATAGAATGTCAATTGAAAGGACACAATCATTGATGATGGTGCGTTATTTTTTACGCAAGGAACATTTAAGTTGCACTTGATTCAATCCAAGTGAACGTATGATCAAGGCATTTATTCAAAATATGTATGATAATGTTTCAGGTGTGACGGAAAATAGTGACGTTTTAACTTTAGAGTCATTTACTTCCAGTGAAAATATTGTTGTTAAATTGCTGTATAATGTTAAAAAAAATTACTGTTTTGAAATCGATTTCAATAATGTCAATAAATGATTATAACATAATTTACTTCATTGTTTCATTGTTGGATTATTCGTTAAAAATTAGAATTGCCACCGATGTTCCCACGCATGAAATCGTTCAAGTAACACTACACATATACAGCAATATTACAAAAAATGCAGCAGTCTCATTACTATTGTAGAGCAGATGCAAATTACGTACAACGAAATTTTTATAATGCTTGACATTATTTCAAAAATTAAAAGTGATCTGTTTAAACATTAATTTTAGAGGGGAAATTATAGGGGATTTTTTAATAAATAGGGAGTTTCTAGGGGATTTTGTATCTAATCTAAGGGGTACTTTCTGTTTCGACTTGACAACGCTGCTCAGTGATTGCCTCTGACGCCCGAGGACGCGAGTTCGACCCCGGCCGAGAAGAACGAGGATTTTTTCAGGGGGAAAATCCTGAGATCTCGTTGGTCTCGTGTAGTCGTTTGCCGGCTGCACGTTAAAGAGCCCTTGCGAGGCAAAATTTACGGCCCCTATAACGCCGTCCTGAAATGATCATGGCAGTTGAAAGGACGCTAATACCAAACAAACCATACCAAACCAAACCAAAAGATAGTAAAAATATAAAATTTAAAAATCCAGCATAAAATTTAAATTTTATAATTTAGCACCATACATAAGACTTAGTTAAATGTTATATTTTTTTTACTAAGTATTTAATTTACGATACAAAAATAAAGTGATTTAAAATTCCCCAATAGTGTTTAAATCATGTATTAAAATATCGCTGTATGTTTTCCTCAAAAATCCATTTTTTAACTTTATTTTGCAACATTCTATTATTACAATTTTTTATTGTTAAAGGGATTAACATCGTTTTTTTTTGTTAAAGCTTGTAATATCGTACTAACATATAATCTATTTGTCTTTGTATTGATGTATATTTAATGAGAGGTATTTATTTCCCTTACTTCATTTTTTTGTGTTCTCGTATCATATGGATTTTTTCAAAGATTCCATATTTATTCCTTCAGTGCATATTTATATATTCTTAAAATATACAATTGGTAATAGTTAATGGAAAATTTATCATATGCTGTTGTAATAATATAATTAGTTTCAAATATGTTTTGAAAGTCGCACCCCAAATTGGTAAACAATATTGCAGAATAGATTGAAATAGTGATTAAAAAATTTGCTTCAATAAAGGTCCCTTAATTATGGATTTAAGTATACGCAAAGAGATCGGTATTAATCGTAGCTTATTTAAAGTATGAGTTATATGATTTCACCAATTTAACTTATGATCCAAAATAAGTCCTAAATATCGAAAATAAAAATTAATAACACTATTGTAACGTGTAAATATGAGCAATGTGTAATGCGCAGTGGAAAGGAAAACCACGTTGACAGAAGGCGTGAATAGACGAATGTAAATTTATTAAACACAATGACAAGTCAAAAATGAATAAGTAAATGAATGGCAAAGCTTAAGCCTAAAGCTTAAATGGGATACACAAATAAGAATAGCAATTGAATAAAGCTTATGTTCTAAGTTGAAATACCAACTTAATTAGGAGTATCAAAAATATGCAGTAATTGGCTACAATCCTTAGCAACAATAACTTACGTAATAAACTCAATGACATAAATAAACCAAGTGGTATATAAAACAACTGGATCGCTGACTCTATCCGCAGTCGGCATTGAGAAGTGAAGCCAAAATACGTCATAAATTTTCCCTTCAGGTCATTGACTAGTAGCGTCAGGTGGCCTAAAAAGCAAGGTTAAATCCCTCATAACGCTCATAAATTGACTAGTAGGTTAAATCCCTCAAAAACAATAATTCCTCATAAACGCTCATAAGGTTAAATCCCTGAAAAACGCTCATTTCTCATAAACGATCACTTCAAGTCATTGACTAGTAGCTTCAGGAGGCATAGAATTACGGCCTCAGTTCTCTCCCAGTAAGTCAGCGATCCAGTTGTTTTAGATATCATTGGGTATATCACATATCGAGTAAACAATTAGGCTCAACTTGAACCAATACAACTCCAATAATTATTAAAGCTATGAGGTAAGTAGTGTAACGTGTAATCGCAGAGCTTTAAAAGCTGACGCAGTGGAAATAACAGATCACGTGACAGAGGAAGGAAAATAAATGAAAACACATGTTTATTGATTAAATAAAAGTAAGAGTAGAATAAAATAATAAATGGCAGCAATAAATGACCTTATACTAAAGAACTCAATCACTTCGATTAAGCAAACACAATTAATAAACTTAGTACTAAATAAATTTAAAGCTTCAAATTCAAAGCATTAAATAACAAATTCACTGGTGAAACGAGTAAGCACTCCAAATCAAGAGAATATAGCAAACCGTAACTAGCTTACTTATCAATATAAAAATTCAATACAAAAACATTACGTAACAGTAAGCTCTAACAGTTGAAGCGTGGCTGGCTTCACAAAAAAAACTATTTCCTTTATAGTTGAACACTAAAGCTTAAACGGCAATTAAAGAAATGTACAGAGGCTTACATACTAAATAATGCACACATTAATTCTAAGCAAACACGTGCTAGTTCATAATACATTGATAGTTCACAGTTTCGGGAATGAATAAATTTGGTAGTCCGTAGTTTGACACAACCGAGAAAATTAAGACATAAAGAGTCTCCACACTGTTCATCAAAGTCTTAAACTAGCGATAACAGCTATGAACACATTCGGAGGCGAAGCACTAACGTATTCGCACATTCACTAAATAATAAATTAGAACAACAATTAATACTCCGGCTAATATGAAATTACGTGAACACATTTATCAAAGAACAAGATATGAAATTACGTGAACACATTTTTCAAAGAACAAGGATAAGGGCAATTACGGGTAAATCAGGGTACCCGTGCTGCTGTACCGGACGAAAGAAAAGCCATAATTTTCACGCAGGTAAGCACTTAGGCCGCCGGGCCATTCACCTCTTACGACCATGCCGGTGTACAGCTCTCGGTCGTAAAAGTCACTGAAAATTGCACATATAATTCGGGCATTATGCCCCACAAACAAGGTGGTACTCACGAGGTGAACTGGATATGGAGTAAAGGTCCTTCGAACCAGTAGAGGAGATCTTCCGACGCCTTCACACGGAACCCTGACTGCGTCATTCGCTTCTGGCCGTCGCTCCGTTAGAATCTCCGCCCGAGAAGCTCGCCTGCAAGGCTCTCCCGTCGGCGGTCGAATTGCTGCATATTCCGGCGTAGTTTCTCCGCCTTCTCCGTAGGGAAAAGTTTCAAGCCTGGGTTGGCTCGAAACGGCATAAAGCTCGCTCGCCTCGTCCAGCCTCGTGTAGTGCTTTCCTCGACCTTTCACTTCAGAAGCCAAGTCCCTTTTTCCTCTACTCCTTCTCCGACGAGGTTTCAAATTTTTCCGCCTCTCACCCGCTCCGCAATCAGGTCTCCCATTGGTCGTTGCGTTTTGATTGCGATGACGACACTCTTTGCGCTCTTCCGCCCCCGCCTTCGAGCGGTAGAATATGCGAGAGCGAAAGTAAACACGAGTGTCGCCGGAAGACGAATCTAGATTCGATTTCCGTGACAAGTAGCAATTATCAATAGCACAAACAGATTAGCAGGTTACCATGCTACTAATAATATTCATTATGTCGCACATAATTCTGAATACATAATCAAGCTTATCATTAACCATCAAAGTTCAAAGGCTTGATATTTTAAATACGCATAAGAAACCGTAACTAAATGTACGTCGCTGACAGTTACACAGTTTCAAGTTCAATGTTCCGCAGTTCAAATTAAAGTCTTATAATTCCAAGGTCTTATAAGTAAATTTTAATACACATAAAATTCAAGTAACTTTAGCTACGCTATTAACCCAACACTTTCGTACAATAACGCACACAACTATGGGTTGAAAATAATTCGCACTTATGGGCACTAAAGTAATACACAATTAAACGCACCTCCAAATCTAGCGTTACACTGATGCACAATAATAATACGAGCACGGGAATCCGCGTCGTACCCTGGTAATAAACCTGAACATCCTACATTAGCTCTTTTGTACAGAAAGATAAGACGCCAAACGACGAAAGAACTACACCGATGCACAAACGGCAATCATGTCCTAATCGTGGACAATTGGGAATGATGGTTTAAGGAAAACTGGCACCATCCCCCACAGGAAAGATGGACAATTATAGACACACTGGCTTGGCGTAGGTAAAACCAAGGTCCCGCTCCAGATACGCAGCTAGACCGAAGGGCCACAGTCCCTGTACCCTCGTTTGCACTCTTAGCTTGCTATATCTGAGCTCAAAAAAGCACTGCCTCGCTAATTCCACATTAAGGGGGGGGGGGGTTCTAGAAATTTTGGCGTCGACTACAAAGGTCATTTTGCGCCTTTTACACAAGTTATAACAGTACGCAGCCCGGGACAAACACAAACATCCATGCCCACGGCGGGATTCGAACCCGCAGCCAGGCGGACTCGAGAACTAGAAAGCCTACGCCCTAGCCCTCTCGGCCACCTGGCCGGCCCACATTAAGGCCTAAAAGAAAATGGGCGCTCACCAAATGTAGAGTTCTCTGTTCCAGCGTCCATGTCGGGAGACGTGTAGACCCAGCAGCTCTGGCTGAATACGGCTTTCCTTCGCGCCGGCCGCCGTTTTGCCATGTCGGCAAATTCGTTATGGCGGGGACTCTCTCACTCGCCGCCGTCGTTCCGCTTTTTTTTTACCGCAGCTCGGGAAGCTGCCCATGTAGAAACGGGTCGAATCTCGTCTTCCCTTCCTCTCTTTATGGCTAGAAGCATTCGGCTCCGCTGAGGCCTTTTCCGCCATCCAGATCTGCCATCTTTTGATCCGTCTCCTTTGGCTCCACTACAACGACTGCCTAGATCGTCGTTTTCCAGATCGCCACGACGAATCTCCCGCGGCTCCCGCTGATTGGCTCCTCCTGCGTGTTTCACCTGATGACGTCCTCGGCTTTGTTTCCACCTTCCGGTTTCAATTGATAAAAAAGCCGGGTTCGGTATCGATGGACGTCATCGGAATTCTCGATGTCATTCGAATTCCGTGACAACTATAAAGGTATTGCACGAAATTGGTCACATACACGAAATCAGTATAGCAGACTATATCAAGGAGGCAAAAGAGATACAAGCGTCCCTCTGAAGCTTCCTAAGAAACGTCCGCGACTGGCAAAGTTTGTGTGTTTGGAAACGAAAGAGAAAGAACGAGTATGGGTTAGAGAAACTCTGCAGCTAAAAGAGAATAAGCTATCCGGGCGTTGGTAAGAACTGAACAACTGGAGTTTCGTCTAGAGCAGGAGGGTATTAGGAGCTTCTACGTCAAGGGCAAGGGAAACTTCGAAGAAAAGATGAATCTAAAGTATCCAGTGATATTCCCTGTTGGCGAAGATAAATATCATTTGAATCTGAGGCAGGGCAACTTAACAAGAGGATATAAAGTCCCGGGCACTGCTGTATATGGTAAACCACAACTTAAGCGTTCTCCTAAATTTAAAAAATTTTTCCCAGGAAAATATTTTAAAATTAGGATATAGATGAAACAATATCTTCTTTTCCCCGCATGTTCACCCATCAACAACTTTAATTGCCATGCGGAATGGGAACTATTGTCATTTTGGAGTAAATCAGCCACTTTTCAGTCATATACAGCATAGAGTTCTTTCCAAAGAATGTGAGTATTTTATTATGGCTCTTATATTATTAGCCGGTGGAGTCTTAGCCATGGCAGGAATCAGCATCACCAAACTGACTTTAAAAGTAGGCCACTAGAGTTTAAAACTTTGATTTCTTGGTAAATATTAAAGTTCATGTTGTCTATTATTGCTGTGAACACGAGATGGAAATATATTGTTCCAAATAAATTAATGCGTTGTGGTATATTTTATTCATCTAAGCTTTTCGCCTCGAGAGCCGCCTACAAGATCTTATTAACAGATTTATCATTATACATAAATTTATATCTTAGCTAATGTTTATTAAAGTGCAGTGCGACCATTTTATCACGTAACCCGGCATTCTACGTGTTAGAAGAGGCACCTAAAATTATATCCCGCCAAGCCCATCGAAAACCAAAAATGAATTGAAATGATTTTTGTGTATAAATATCTAAGAGTTGCATAATGGTCAGGATTGCTGTGTAAAACAAGAAAAGGAAAGGTACAGGAATAGCAAAACAGTAGATGTTTAATGGAGCCAACGCGCTTCGAAATACTTTCAGGAAGCGCGTTGGCTCCAGAAGTTATGATTTATGTCCGCCAATCAGAGAAAACTGGACAAACCAGGCACTGACAGGTAGGCGACGTAGCCATATTACAGCAAGTGAAATACAGGAATATAAAGGAATAACAATTACAGCAAAATGAAGAAAGGAATAAACAGATAAAGATCTTTAAAATACACAAAAAGATAGGATCAGTTTTGATTGGATGAGTCAACGTCTCTTCTATTATGCTGGCTTATAATGTTGTTTACGGCGTCTAGGACAGGGTTCTTCTCGAAGTTGGTTTCGTCATTCAATATCTTACTCGGGAATTCTTTAGTAAATCTTCTGATCATCAGGGCCTTATGGATCAATATTCTTCTTTGGCCAAATTCCATCTTGGTATCGACATCACATCGTCTATGGTATCGGACTGGTGTTGTTGTTTTAAGAGGTAGTCGGCAAAAGCCGACTTACCATCACCGCTCAGCCAGGTTCTCTTGTGCTCGATGTATCTCTCCTTTAAAGGTCTCTTTGTGCAGCCAATGTTGAAGCACTTACAATTTGTATACTCCGCTTCTGAAGAAATCAGAATCGTCTGAAGGACTCGTTCTGGGATTCAGAACGTTCTTGCAATTATTAGTTGTCTTAAAAGCCACTTTAAGGCCTCGCTCCCGGAAAATGTTTGATACCCTGGTGACTTCAGGGCTGGTGTAGGTACAGACAACATAGTTCTCGGGGCCGGCCTCATTAAGGTTCGGATGGGCTCTGTTCCTGAGTTTGCATTTAGTCCTATTGAAGATGGCGTGCGTCACCTGATCAGGGAAGGAGCTATTCCTGGTAACGTTAAAGGCAAGTTGTGTTTCTTCCGTTCTGTCTCTTCTGGTGATTGGGTAGGTTAGAACCTGGCAAAAGCGATTGGGAAGGTTACAACCCGGCAAAAGCGATTGGGATGGTTACAGCCCGGCGAAACCGCAGCTCTAGCATAATACTTAATTCGTGTGGAACAATATATGAATAACACAGAATATATAAGTATTATTGCTGATCAAGTTCATCCTACCATGTTGATGGCGTATCCCAATGGAGATAACTTCTTCCAACAAAACAATGCGCCATTTCACGGTGTTAGTATTCTGCAGGAATGGTTTCAAGAACATGAGGGAGACTTTACCTTGTTGAGGTGGCCGCCACAATCACTAAATCTTAATCCAATTAAATTTAAAATAAAACATTAAAAAAACCCATTAAGTTTATCATAATATATTTTAACATTTTAATGCGTTTTAAAAAAAATCTATTTTTATAATTGTTTTATAATTTTTTTATTTCAGTTATAGTAAGATGTTTTAATGGTTGTTTTTAGAAGACAAGTCAGATAATTAAACTGCAATTTCAATGAGTAATGTCATTTTTCTCAATAGAAATTCAACATCACGCTATTTTATACAGAGATGAAAGCGTGCCAATGCCACCACTTAATGGTACCCTCTTTGAATTAAGCGCCTGAGTTCATGGTCACGCAAACTCATTTAGAATGAATCCATCGTCCTTTAAAAACATTTTTGAATCGTCCGTATTTCTTTCATATTTGTGGAACCTCATGAAACAGTTTATATTTCACGATAAACTGATCGCTCCAGAAAGCATTGAAAAAAAGATAAAGAATTCATAAAAATTTTTGAACTGACCAGTTTTTATTTTCATTGATTTATAACTCAAGGGAGTCAGAGTAAATGTGTCCATTGTTCATACAATAATGAGAAAAGGTAAATGAAAATGACACTGATCGTGGGCTGTCGATCTATGAGGCATGTACGCTAATAACACTAGCTGAATACCCGGCCTTGCCCGGGAGTTATTTTTCCCAAAAGTCTATTACACAGGAAAAAGAATGAATTTCATCTATAGTGCAAAAAAGTTGTCTCTTGAAGAAACATGACGACCTCAAATCCACTCCGTAGTAAAATAAACCATTAAGGAATGACATAACCAAGTACCGAAAGGCTAAACTAAACCATTCGCGGAATATTTTTCAACTGCCCTGTGTTAACATTGAAAGTGTCTAATGGACCATAATGATACAATTAAACCACGTACCTTTGAACCAATTTGGATTATCATTACTATTACGTTATATTCATTCATGACACATCATTCCAAATTGTTTGATATATTACATGCCACATTTTAGCATTGTCCAATGGACCATAATGATACCATTAAACCAGTAACAAAATATTAGACAATAAGAGAGCAGACAATATTGTGAATTTATCGAACTTAGTGTTTAGTGATTCTGAATCTGAACTTCTAGCCAAAGATTTAAAATTTGCCATAAAAAACAAACACAATGATATTCAACAATTAGTCGGATGTATAAAAGGAGGAATTAGGTACCTATCTGACTCCCAGAAAAAATCGATCAGAGAACAATGTACTAAAATTCTATCCAACAATTGGGAAAAATACGAACCAGTAGACACTGAGGTTCGAAATCACAAAATTGTCCGTAATCTTAAAAAGAAAGATTGCTTTTATTTAAAAAGTGATAAAGGTAACAGCACTGTCATTATTAACAAGGAAGATTATTTCGATAGAGTAGATAAGTTAATTTCAGAAGGCCCATTCGTAATTCTTAACAAGAATCCTTTACCTAAACTGATAACTGAAGTCACAGATTCAATCAAAAGCTGTCCTAATTTTATCCCCCCAAAAAACAGGGGATCACTCATCATAAACAATCCAACCTTACCCAGGTCATACGCACTACCAAAAATACATAACCCTGTCAATAAAATGCGACCAATAGTATAGAATATAGATGCCCCCACGTATTGTCTGTCCAAATATCTAGCCAGTTTTCTAAAAAAACTTTCGACCTTCGATAGTTCTATAAACAATAGTATTGTTTTAGTCAATAAGATTAAGGTTTTGGTTATTAATGAAGGTGAAATTTTAGTATCCTTCGATATTATCTCGTTATTTCAAGCATACCAATTCCAACTACGATTGAATAATTTATCCGGTGTTTTAAAAAAGAACAAAGTTCCATTTAATGTGTCGGATGAAGTTTTAACCCTAACGAAATTATGTGTCAACAACAACATATTCAAATACAAGGACAAAGTTTATAAAATGACAGGAGGCACACTAATGGGTTCATGCCTTATTCCCATTTTGTCTAATATATTCTAAAAAACTTTGAATAAAAACGTCCGGGTTTTATTTCCCTATAACTTGGTTTAGATACGTAGACGATATTTTTACAGTTTTTGACACCAAAAAATGTAGAGTTGAGGACTTCGTCCAACACATTAATAGCTTTTTTCCTACTGTGCAATTTACTTATTAGCAGGAAAACGATTTTAAACTTCCTTTCCTTGACGTTATGATTTGTAGAAACCAAAATTCACTATCGTTCGAAGTCTATCGAAAGCCAACTAATAAGTTAAACTATATTTCAAGTGATTCCAGCCATCCGTGGAACCAAAAGCTAACAACTTTTATTACCATGATTGACAGAGCTTTAAATTTGCCCCCGAACAGACCACTTTTCAAAAAGAAGATTTCATTAATAAAAAACATTGCATCAAGAATGGCTATATTAAAGATACTATTGCAAATTTACTCAGGAAGAGGAAATTTAAAAAGTTTATAGAGGACACAACCACCCTAAGCAAAAATAAAACCATAGGGAAAACTTTACTATACAATAACTGCATCATTAGAGCCCTTAACTCGATCTTTAAAACCTTTGACATTTCCCTTTCTTTAAATAATGCGAACCAGATCAAGAATTATCTACCAAATCCAAAGGACAGAATCCCATCACTACAGAAGTCAGGAATATACGAAGCAGCTTGCTCCAATTACCCAAAGGTTTACAAAGGGCAAACGATTCGCAATATAGAGACCCATCTCAAAGAACATTTAAGACATGGGAAATTCGGGAGGAGTAATCAGTTTTCTATAGCGAAACACTCATTAGAAACCCAGAAACGCAAAAATTGGAAAAGTTTCGTCGTGCGATTGCGCAGATAGTAAAAATTAACCAGTTTCCCTACCTATCCCTGCCAATTGAGCGCAATACAGTGAACTCTTCCATTTCACTTACAGTGTGAGAACTCTAATTCAATGGCATGAAGAAGTGAGGCTGACGTTCCTAACTACTGCCGCCACCGCCTTGTCAAAGTTCTTAGCTACACCGAACCAATAGAAATTTCATTCAAAAACTGTAATAACACATTACAAGTTACACTTATTCTGATTATTAGCCTAATGGTCATCTACATTCAGTGGGAAGAACTTTAACCACCAGTTGTTTCATTTGCCGACAATCGAAAACGCATAGGAGCAGGGGCGGGTTTAGACTTGAGGAGGTCCTAAGTTACAACCTCTGACAATTAAGTTCGGTGAATGAGTTCACACAACAAAATGCAAAACAGATAGAGCCACATTTACTTTATTGTCCTTCGAAATAATCACCCTGAAAGGCAATACACTTTTGGTTACGGGTGTATAATTCCTGGAAGCTCCTTAGGGATGGCTTTAAGTTCACCTGTCACATTTGCTTGAATGTCTGGAATGTCCGCAAATCTGTGTTCCTTTAAGGCCCGTTTCAGGCGTGGGAACAAGAAAAAGTCTGCCGGTGCCAAGTCTGGTGAATAAGGTGGATGAGCTATGGATACGACCCCTTTGTTGGCCAGAAACTGTTGCACGATTACGGCAGTGTTACTCTTTGATCCATTGTCCACAGTTACGTGCGCACGCTACACCTTCAACTGAAGAAGCGGGCATCTGCTAAACCATTGCACGCAGAAACGTGACCTGTCTGAACTTGCTTAAACAATGACTGGGTTTGTATTCACATGCATTGTTACTCGCGTAAAGCTCGCACAGATTAGGGTCTGACGTCATTCACCGAACTTAATTGTCAGAGGTTGTATATGAAGCCCCTACCATGTTAAACTAAAATTGCAAGCCCCTACAGAAGAGGCCTACAGATTGAGATGCCCTAAGCTGTAGCTTATTTAGCTTATACGTAAATCAGCCCCTGCGTAGTATGTGGATTTAGCTTATCTCTTTCGTTAAAAGATAACGCTAAGAATTTGGCGCCATCATTGAGAATATGAAAACCAAACCCGGAATTTTGAAGTCTTTTCGAAAGAACACTATAGTGTTCGTATACGAGATTAATGCAGGATTTTCTTATATTAATAAATGCAGTAATATAACTCTACAAACCTCATGTGAAAGAGATAATTTTTAGAGTACAAATTGATAACCGAAATTAAATGTTAAAACTTTTGTTTTTGAATAAATAAAACTTTTCTTTATCTGGTTCTGGCGACACAAAACCTGGTGACCTAGTACGGAAGGGGAATGCAATGAACGACTCTCTCTGTCCCCCTGGTTTCATGGAATTCAGTTCCTTGTATTGGAACTGGAACTGTGTATTCTCAATATACAGTTGCAAAACAATTCATTTTTCATCATGAATTTAGTGCTGGAAATATTTTAGTTTCCATAAAATATAACGAGAGTAGAGGAATAATAATAATGATATACTGTAAAAAGAAAAACAGACAAAGAAGTAGCATGAGGGATGATGAAAATTGATATTCAAAGGCAAATAAACATAAAATTCTAAAATTTACATATAATTGTTATTTCTGGTATTACCAACGATATGAAATGAGTAAATCGCTTATTTGGCCGCCATCTTTGGGGCAATTTGAAGGCGGCGAAAAGTGGAACTAATCTCTATTGTTAGTGTAAGCGCCATCACTATGGTTGGCAGAACAACATCGCCAGCCAAAGCGCCATTACTATATATCCGCTTTGTCGCCAGCTGAGAAAGCCCCCCCCCCCCACCCCCCCACCAACATCGTGCTTGTAGTCTGAAATTTCTTAAGCGACCTCTCCCAAATTTAGATGCTTTTTAATAAATGAGGTATATAATTTCATAAATAACTCTAAACAATCATTCTGGTATCACTGAAACGACGGTAACATGGTTGAATATAGGAGACGTTAAAGAGAGATCGAATCTCAGTGCAGTAAAGACCATGTCAGCATCGTGATTTACAGAAATAATTACCAATAATTGTTTTGTAAGCGTCCACAGCGTGATTTTTTAACTAAACAAACTAAAAAGAGTTAATAAATTCATTCAATGTCATTCATTTAACGTCTCTTTTTTTTAAAATCATCCATTCGTGACTTCGCTTTAGAGCTATACACATTTTGGTTAATGTTAACTATCTGCACAATCGCGCGATGACTAAATCCGCAAACTGAATTGTCGCGATTCCTGTAACCAGCCGAGGGGAAACCAACTGCCCCCTGTAACCAAATAGGTTGGGGTACTGTAACGTGTAAATGCAGAGCAATAATAGCTAGCGCAGTGGAATTAATTAAGCACGTAAACAGGGTAAGGTATCAAAAACAAAGTTTAATAAAGATATGGAAATTTGGTAATAAATCATGAATACATGAAAAAGGACAAGTAAATAAAGTAACAATTGGATCCTTATTTGCTAGGCGTAAAGAATTAGGTGTACTAGCAAACCATACATACACAAATAATTCTGAGTGTTTCCTTAAAACAAAACCACAACAACCGGCCTTGCCGGAAAGCTAAGTTGACACCTAGAAACACTTCGTAACCAACCTTACAATAAAATACACTTTCTCTTAATTACTCTTTTCGGAAAGTAAATAAATAAAGAATTATAACTGCTACTTTCTATAAAAATCTTACAACCTAGCAAAGGAATAGTAAGCTTCAATAATCGTAGTTACGAGGCTCGCTAACTTAAAGAATTAAGATTCACAAAAGCATTTGATTAATTCACAATTAGCAACTATTTCGGCCTCTCACAAAACATTACATAACTGTAAAACCAATTGTCCTTCAATAAAACAAAAAGCTAGGCTGGAATATTTCTGACAAAAGAATAACATAAAATATTCGTTCAAATAACTCCAGCCGAACACAGAAATAAATCCAACAATCTAGACACAACAAAAAGGTAACAGCCAGTTTCCTAGGCTATACACTCACAAATTACGATATAAAGGTCCAAACTCGTGGACGCTCAGTTCATAGTCTAGACCGAGTTTTACACTAAAAAAAAAGTCTTAATGGGTTTCAGACGTAAATTTTATAACACATCATAAAGCCACCTTGGCAGATAATAAACTGCAAGAAAAGATAAATGCATTTGATCAATTCACAAATAGCAAATATGTCGGCCTCTCACAATACAATACAATACTTATTAGCAAAATAAGCTGCTATCCAATGAAACCAAAAGTTAGGCTGAAATATTACTGTTAAATGAATAATATAAAATATTCATTCATATAGCTCCAGCCGAATACCGACACGAACCCAACAGTCTAGTCCAAGCAAAAAGATATCAGACTGTTTCACAAATTTTACACTCACAAATTACGATGTCAAAGTCCCACTCGTAGACACACAGTTCACAGTTTAGTCCGCGTTTAAACTTAGAACACGTCTTAATGGGTTACAGACGTAAACTTTACAATACATTACAAAGCCGCCTCGGCGGTTAATAAACTACAAGGAAAGAAGAATGCAAGGTTACACACACCTTGAACCGTAACGTGACGTGCTAATGGCGCCCTTCTTCGGAGTAATCACATACGCCACAATACCCCATTAACACTCGGCGAATGCGTAAAAATTACATAGAGCATTTACGTTTTCCTATCTACATAGGCAAAACCATATTGCGATGATATGTATGCCTTCAGACCTCTAGGGAATTGCCCTCGCACCGTCGCACGCCCGTCGAACTCCCGCCGATAGAAGTCACTCAAGACGGTTGCAAACATTCGGGGGTCACAATTAACTAAAGACATAGTACTCACAAAAATGGTTCCGGGCACGGAGAGGGTTCTTCCCGATGATTCCGACACAAAACTCTCGCTCCGCCTTGTGTACGCAATATTACTGCTCGCGCAGGAACTCCCGTGAGACGAAAACGCCGCCTTCGAAGCTTTCCCGCCGAACTCTGCTCTCGTCGGCTTCTCAGCGCTTCGCTCCGGCGTTCCGTTGCCTCCGCACCGCCGTTGCTCCCCTCGTCCCTGCTTGGTGGAAGCGACGACGACGAGCCCTTTTGCATTGGAGACGAGATTGCTCCTTCGGACTCCTGTCCGTTCCGTCGTCCGGGTCACTCTCCTCTCACTCCTCGTTTTCTCCCGCCAAGAAAACTTCGAGCCTCCTTCTCGAGGCCTCCTTGCGTCCTCATTCGCTCTTGCGTGTAGGCTGGTATGACGACACTGTCTGCCCCGCTCCTCCCCCGCCTTCGAACGGGTGAATATCCGAGAGCGATAGAAACAGTCAGTGTCGCCGGGAATCGAACCTGGTTTCGATTTCCGTGACAGGTATATATCATTTATTTGCCCCCGGAGGGGGACGTCGTAGACAGAACGCCGAAGGCGTTCGAGTAACGGAAACCAGTGACCAGCGAGGCCCGTAGGGCCGAGAGTGGGACTGGCATTCGAGTAACGGAAAACAGCGGCCAGCGAGGGACTTGCGTTTGCGATTGTGCAGATAGTTAACATTAACCCACATTTTAATAAATAAACCTTTACACGGAGTGCATTAAATGAATTAAAATGACAAAGTAATATTTGGAAACTCTTTCTAGTTTGTTTACTTAAAAAAATATTGCTGTGAAAGCTTACAAACAATTAGGATTATCATCAAAACATTAATGATTCGATCTCTCTTTAACGTCTCCTGTTGAAGATCGACATCTATTATGTATCAACAACCACGATATAAAATATGACCAGGATTTTTACATGAGAAAAACATTTTAAGACGCAGAAAGATAAGAACACACCTGTGAAAGGTCAGCGGTGAACCTTTAATATATCTATTACTACAATTTAAAGCTGGACAAGAAATCGGCATTGAGTTTTACTGTGTTTGTCTACGCAAACTTCAAACGTAAACATACGATGAAGGCCAGTTTTTGCCAACCAAAGCAATGGCCGACAGGCTTTCAAATGGGGACGCGGTGGTGGCGCTGAAAGCAGCTCATGAGCGATCTACTCATTTCATATCGTTGGGTATTACATATTCTATCTTGAATTGGTTCAGAAAATTATATCGGATCTTCTATAGCTAGAATTTTGATTGGATGATGACTAACTCTTATAGGAAGATTCCTCTTCCTTAAAACGTGTGGATTGAACAGAACTGTCTGCCTATCTATGCACTTGCATCTGACTCCATCCAAGCACTAATGATGCTAGAAATGATCGTATCCAAATGATTATTTGGGTATGATGTATTTTGTTTGGTTGAAGGAAAAGGTGATATGAATTGCACTAAAAAAAGCGAATTCAAGTAAATTTGTCTTTGTTGATTGTTTTTATTATTCGAAGCTACGATAACCTGTAAGGTTCCCTTTTCAGAACGCTTCGGCATATGTATTATTGTGCATTATTTGGAAAAACCGTACTCAATACTTTACTTTATTTGCATTACGTCCATACGTTGTAATCTAATGAAAAAACTTTTGGGACAATTTTATAATTAGTTGTGTTTAGGAAGATAAAGCAGATTTTGGTTAAAGAAATAGTTATTTCCTAAAATTCTATGGATTAACATATGAGTGGTGTGTAATTCGTATAAACTTTTTTAATTTTATTGAAATTTCTTAATAATAAATGTTCTGTTTCAATAAAAAATATTATAATAAATAAAATCATAAAAAAATTTATAATTGTAAAACAATTTAATTTTCGTTTTAAAAATATTATATGTGTTGAGAATACTTTTTAGGGTTTTTATCTTTTGAATTTTATTGTATTCCATCTTTATGGGCAACAAATGTATTATTATTATTATTATTATTATTATTATTATTATTATTATTATTATTATTATTAACATTTTATTTATTTATTTATTTATAGATAAATAAACTTAGGTAAACTATAACTGAACAATTAGCTCTAGAAAGGTACTTATGATTTATAGTGCTGCTTGACAGATTGAATTTTTGGAGAAACCGACAACATAGAGTTACTGCACTTGAAGACGAACAAGCAAACCCGCGATAAATACTATTGAAAAACAGTGGGAATATTCAACTCGGTAAATTTGAGACTGTAAGTAAACGGAACTGCGGGGACCCATGTTCATATGACAAAAAATACTTGTAAGGACCTCTTCTATCATCTCCCAAAAAATCTGTATTCAATTCAAAAACACCCTGAATAATTATTGTACCGGGGTGCAAATCTAGTTCGCCTCCTTGTGGTGCACTCTGAGTAACGCTAAAGAACTAGATAATTGGCTATCAAACTATCACTTCAACGTGATCTCCTAACGGCTACCTACACACTGTGGATTAATTAATTGGGAAGTAATCATGCAACAAAAATAAAAAACTGTACTTTTCAGTACCCATCGACCAGATAGCTTGGACCTTCTGTCCGGATATGCCAGCTAAATATAGAATATCGGCCTCGGTGGCTCAGTGGTTGCGTGAACGCCTCTGATGCCCGAGGACTCGGGTTCGACGAGGTGAACGACGAGGATTTTTTCAGGGAGAAAATCTTGAGATCACGCACTTCCTTCGAAAGGGAAGTAAAGCCATTGGTCCCGTGTATTCGTTTGCCGGCTCTACGTTAAAGAACCCTTGCGGGGCAAAATTTGCGGCCCCTATAACGCCATTCTGAAATGGCCATAGCAGTTGAAAAGGACGTTAATACCAAATAACCAACCCAAACCTAAATAAATTGGTATGGCGGAATGGTACATTCGCACAAGCCTACCACGAGATAATGATACGGAATCAAAAAAATACGGGGCTGTGTTGGGACACGGCCGCTAGTTAAATCGTAGAATACGTCTTGAGGCCACATGGCGAATAAGAAAAAAAAGTTTGTGCAACACAATTTAAAAAATTTAATTTCTGATATAAAATGTTCAAACAAAAAAATGTACTTACAATTCATCATAAATTTTTAACCAAACCTTTATGGCATTCCCAACTTACAAATCACTGGTCAATGATAAGAGGAGTACGTTAGAAATGGCAACAGACAAGAACCAATATTTCGCGCAAACATCAAATTTATAGAACTGCCACCCAATAGGTGGTTCGATGGGTTTGAAATCTAAATTAAAATGTTTCTTCATAAAGCTAAGAGCGTATAAATTTAACGTAGCACCTACATTGATAATGCTAACTGTCATAATTGCAATATTAGTATCCACCTCCATGTTGTCACTGACTGGTCTAGTTGTTGATAAATATTTCATTATTGCACTGAACAACAACATCTCCATATCAGATATCGACACTTTAGGATGAATATACACTGAGTGGCCAGATTATTATGACCATCCTATCAGTACTTCGTTGGGCCACCTTCTACTTTCAATACTGCGGCGACCAGCATTTACTCAACGAGATGTTGAAAGGTGATGCGAGGAATCTGACACTATGGATGTTGTTGTCTTGTCCTTTCTGGCCACAATCCGCTTCAAACCCCTTCAGTGTCCATCAGTGAGCTTCGACTTCGGGCAATATTGTAATAACAGTCTTTGCCTGATGAATAGCACTATCCTGTTGTGTGAAATTTGTTGTTTTGGAACCACCTGTCTGATGGTTTTTTCAACTTTCTCCCAAAAATGCTCAATTGGATTGAGATTTGGTCATTATGGGGGCCACCTAAGCCAGGTTCGTCGTCGATCGTGGCGATCGCAGCAATCTCGCCTTACTATAATTTTCAATTGTCGAATCAACATAGGGGTTAAAGCATACATTCAGTAGCAAAAAAATTTGTTTGCAGTAAACAACGCACAGGAATTGTTAGTTCTTGAAGCTGTTCCTCCAAAATACGAGTAGCGTGGCATGCCGCATTGTCACGTTGGAAGAAGCCATCTCCATTGCGATACACCATCAACATGATTGCATGACCTTGATCAGCAAAGAAATTTAGCTATGTTCTGATATTCAGACGTTTTTCTACACAAATTAAAAGACCCATATTGTGCCAGGAAAATATGCCCCAAACCATGACTGCCCCGACGAGCTTGAACGATTGTACTCATGCATGTGGGGTCCATGCTTTCATGCGGTTTCCGTCAAATTCTCATTCTGTTATCTGCATGATGTAACTGAAAACGTGGTTCATCAGACCACATGACTTTATTCCGATGCTCATCTGTCCAATCCTTGTGTGCTGTGCGAATTGGAGACGTTTTAACTTGTTAACTGCAGATAGCAAAGGTTTTCGAATGGCCAATTCCATACTATGTAGGTATGGCGAACAGTGCGATCAGAGATCAGTGCGTTGAGAGGATCCCTGATAAGGATCTGCAGTAATTTGATGCGCTGTTGCCCTTCTGTTGTCTTGTACCAGTCTTGCCACTCTCCTTTCTGCCCTAACATTAGTGGCCACAACTGGCACGTTCAAATCCAGTTTTCCGGCAGACAGTCCAGTCTGTAACAATATAACAGCAGCTGCTTTTGAACTTTTAACGAATGTAGCCGTTTTGCAGATATTAGCTCCATGGCTCCGAGCTCCAACAATCATCAAAAGCTGCTAAATCGCGTCGTTCACCTATAATCTTCTGAAACAAATCATTTCCAATGTCGTGGTAAACAACCTGTTTGCTTATTTACACTAGTCCGGCTCTTTAGCAACTTCAGCGCGAAATCATAGATAATTTGCCTAGAAACATCAGGTGGTCATAATAATCTGACCAGTCAGAGTAAACACTTCCTACACAATTGTACAAAGCTTTAACAATACAAATATCATTGATATCAGCGTCGATCCGTCGTCTATAGTTAGACCAGTCTGTCAGTATAGGTTCACATTCGTTAAAGAAGTTTTTCAAAAAATTGCAAAAACGCCTGCTCTCCTATAACTTATAATACCATATTTTTGAATATTTTTAAATTTGTTCTACACAGCATGAAATCTTTCACACAGGACTGATGAAAGTGATGAAGCTAAGATATCACACTTCTGCTACCTGGGTGCTTCAAGTCCTTCTCAAAAGAAAATCTATCACAAACATTAGGCTACACGAATATCCAAATTCATTGTTTATGAA
>JAHWFO010059167.1:1655-17811 GCA_023313115.1 Rhysida immarginata
TTATTTATTTATTTATTTATTTATTTATTTATTTATTTATTTATTTAATATCACTGAGTAAGATATAATAATGTCCAACTAGGTCCGTTATGGTTCAAGACCGACGAGTTAGGGCCTAGTGGTCGTCCATAATATATACAACAATGGTAAATACAATGTGTTTAGTTAGTGGAAAATAAATTATTGAAATATAATGTATTTTGGGGTTAAGTAACAATAGGAATATTTTGCCGAGAGATAGAATTCATAATTGGAGTATATATTTATACAATAAACAATAAAGAGACAAAAAGCATAATAGATTAACGTTATAAACCCAAATGATTATATTAAGTTAAGTAATTATTAGGCATAGAATAAAATACATAACATTTTAATTGTTTAAGGAAACCAGTGGTACTAGATATGGAGCGGAGCTCGATAGGGAGACAAGCCCAGTATTTAATGCCTATGTAAGATAAGCATCTCCTACGGTAGTTCAGCTTTGTTAGTGGAAGCCTTATAGCTCGTGAAGAGCTTGTTGGATAGCGATGGCTGTCAGCATTTCTAATTAGAGGAATTGGGGTCGAGATCGATAAAACTGCATTGTTTACTTTATATATGAAAACACATATTCGAATGAAATATATCTGATATACTGTAAATGTATGAAGTTTCTCAAAGTAAGATGAAACAGATGTACCTTTCGGGAACCTAAGAAGTGTACGAAGGAACCATTTCTGTAATTTATAAACTCTGTTAAGGTTCGAAGATATTGATGATCCCCAAAAAATTATGTTGAAACAGAGTGTCGAGTGGATCCATGCATTATAGAGCAGTAATAAAATTTTGCGGGGAAGAAATCGTAACCTGGAGATAATTCCTTGCTTCCTATTGAGAGTAGATAGTAATAATGTGATAATCCCAAGAAAGATCATGGGAGATTGTGATACCAAGGTATTTGAAAGTTTTGACGGTCGAAAGTAAAGTATCCTCATAATATATTGCTGGTGTATTCGGTACATTATGTTTGTTTCTTTGGTAAAATACCATAACTTTGGTTTTCTCGGTATTCACATGTGAAATATTGTTAGTCAACCAAAAGTTTAATTCGGTTAATGCACTATTGAGTGAAGCAATTAACTGGGTGGCATGAGGATTAGCAGCTATAAACGTCACATCATCAGCGTATAAAATTATTCTAAAGGATGTAAGAGGGGATATAGAAGTAGGTAAATCGTTGATAAATAGACAAAAAAGAAGAGGTGAGAGAATTGAGCCTTGTGGAACTCCTAAAGTTCGTGATAGTATGTGTGAGGATGTACCAGCTAACGTCATAGAGTAAGAACGGTTTGTTAGGAAATTCTTTAACCACATCAGGGGTGTCCTCCGTATACCATATAACTGAAATAATTTGTGTAATAAGCCTTCAACTAGAACCGAATCGAATGCCTTAGCAAAGTCAATAAATACTGCTGCTACAAGATTATTAGCGGACATTTCTAGGGATACATATTCGAGAAGCTCATAGCAGGCGGTCTCAACATTCCTTTGGGGGACAAATCCATGTTGGGAAGATGTAATAAAGTTATGATCAAAGGTTACATGTAGTTTATTTTATATGTAGTCATTTTCTTTTCTCTTCACATGTAGTCATTTTCTTTTCTCTTCACATGTAGACAGTTTCTTTATATTTTAAATGTAAACATTTTCTTTTTACTTTACATAGAGACACTTTTGTTTCTTTCTACAATTTGACATTTCCTTATTAGCCTACTTGTAGGTATTTTCTTTTCAATTTACATGTAGACATTTACTTTTCCTTTCACATGTAGCATTTTCTTTTTCTATATATATAGACTTATTTTTCTCTATTTACATGTAGATATTTTCTTTTCACTTTATATGTAGACATTATCTTTTCACTTTATATGTAGACATTATCTTTTCACTTTATATGCAGACATTTTCTATACTTGTAGACATGGTAACGCCTTAAGTATTTTTTAGCGCAATCTAGTCCCTGCTTTAATAGTTTGTCGGTGGTGGTTCCTTTAGTTTAAAAAAAATGGACTTGGGTATAAGTTACTGTTTATATAGAATTTTCCTTATTTCTGATGAAGTCTAGAAGGAGTGAAACCTAACTTAAATAATTAGCTCATGTTCTTTATTTAATTTTTTCTTTCCACGTAATTTTATTTTGTGTCACCTTTTTAGTTTGTTTTTTATGCTTTATCTGTATTTTTTGATATTTTAGTATTTAAGCCTAAACCGGTTATTATTATTTAGTTGATTATTTTTCAAAACAGGTCGCAAACCACTTGCCTTTATTTATTGTTTGATCATTTCTCTGTTTTGATAACTGTTTCTCTCGTGACCGATGAGACGTTACTTTGTTGAATGCCGTACTTGATAGAACGTCAAGCATGGCTCGCTTTGAGTGATAAGTGTTAGCATTGTTGACAAAACCGAGTTGGTGAGGAACTATTGAGAAGAAAGCAGATAAGGTCGTCGATCCTGCCGAGGCAACAACTCCTGATCTAAGCCTTGGAGCCCGGCTTGAAACCCAGCAGAAGATGGTTCCCCTCCGACCACCCCGGCAGAAGTGCTCTGACCCTGACACCTGATTGTGGACATGGAATTATTTGCAGTGGACTTAGTGGGATTTGTTTCAGTGACAATCCCATGCTCCACGAGGACTCTGATTAGTATTTTTGAGTAGCTACGTGTATTTTATGTAACTTTTCCTATTTCCCTACAGGGTTACAGTAGTCCTCCCGGACAAAAGGGCTATACGACGCCTTCGTATGTGGCGTTCAATTTAACTTTCAACAGATGATTTACGGTCCCAGCGCTTTCTTCCATGATCGAATGCGACTAAGAATATAATCAATCGACCCACCGTGATGTGGTCAGAAGAAATGACTTTCACCGATGAAGAAATTCATGGAACTTGATTTATGCACCACATTCAACGTCAACATGGTATTTGGAGCGGCATATCGGATTTGTGCTCAGAGTATTCTTCATAGCATTGTTTAAGGTTAGACTTAGTTAATGACTTTACTGGCCAGTTCAAGAAAAAAAAAGTGATGAAGAAAAAAATTTCTGGCGACCTAATTATCTAACGAAAATTAATAACGGTAAAGCAGATTTAGCCATTCGTGAGTAAACATATTTTGCTTTTTTTTATGCTGAGCCAAGTCCTTATGCCTCTCTAAGAGTTTAGCATTGTGCTTTATAACCTGTTTTTTGTTTTTCTTTCTTATCAATTGTATTTTTGTTATTTATTATTTATTTATTTTTTTTACCTTACCCTTGTCAACAGTTGATTTAAGAGACGTCATCCGCAATGTGAGAAGAGCATAAGAAGAAATTGCAGGAGCATTACCTGTTAACTTTATAGTTATTTATTTTATATTTTCTGGAGACTGTGTTTGTAAATAAAATTTTTTCCCTGACAAGGGCTAAACGTATTTGCTTGCCTTTTTCTTGTAGTTCTATCTTAAGATTTTTTAATTTCTATTTGGGGTTGGGTTTCTTCAATTCCTTATTATAAAAGTTTTTTACGTTTACTGTCCCTTACAAGTTTTTTTACGTACATCCCAGCCTACTCATTAGTTTACCTGGAGGGGGGGGGCGTTACAATATATAGATGTGAAATTTTCTTATTATATGTAGACATTTTTTGGTCACATTACGTGCGCGAGTACATTTGTTTCACTGGTACGAGTACATTTCCTTTTTTTTTTTTACATGTAATCATTATCTTTTCTCTTCACATATCGACCATTAATTTTTCTCTTTTCATGAGGACATTTTCTTTTGATTTTATTTGTAGACATTTTCTTTGCCCTTTACATGCAGACATTTTATTTTCACTTTAAATGTTGACATTTTCTACTCTCTTCAATAGTATATGTCTTCTTTCTAATTTACATGATATTTTTTTTTTTCTCTATAAATCCTGACTTTATTTGTACATTTTCTTTACGTGTAGATATTTTCCTATAACTTTACATGTACACATAATTCTTTTCAATTTATTTGTACACATTTTCATTTTTCATTATCTATAGCCATTTAATTTATTTTTACATATAGCATTTTCTTATTCCTGTACATGTAGACAATTTTTTACACTGTACATGTAGACATTTTTTATCTGTACACAAAAACAATTCCTTTTTTTTTACATGTAGACATTATCTTTTCTCTTTACATGTAGACTTTTAGTTTTTCTCTTTTTATGAAGATATTTTCTCTTCTCATTACATGTAGATATTTTCTTTTCTCTTTACATTGTGATGTTCCGGGGATTTGGTAAGATGCTGGAAGTCACGTGGGTTTGGTGGAAAAAAAGAAAAGGGGAGGAAGTTCGTTGTTTGAGTGGATTTAATAACTTGTATTCTGTTATTTTTTATGGTGCAAGGCGATTATGTATTTCATAGTGGACTGGTATCAAAATCTGACCTGGGTTCCTTGAATCCTGTGTTGTCTTTTCTCAAAAATGAGAATTGCAGCGTGGATTAATATGAATTAAAACGTATGAGCAATCGTATTCAATGCTGTGTTGGAGAGGCAATCGTTGTATGAAGATTTCCTCAGCGTCCAACGGATATTGTTGTCACTATGATTTTCCGAGAAACTGTGATATGTTATAAGCAAGCGTGTTTTGTTTACTATGTGGTTCGTTTTTTGTTTTTTTTTACGAAAATTTTTTTTTGGATGTGATAGGTATGATTCATGAGTGATTCGAGATTGTATAGTTTTTCGAACTGGGATGATACGAATGAAGGATTTGTAGATATATTAAATAATTGAACATTATTTGAACTAATTAAAATTACCTTTCCAGGATTGATACTTTATAAGTTTTTTAGCATTATAACCATCATCACGGACTTGTGCCAGTTGAACAGGACAGCGAGGTCAGCAGTTGAAGTGATCATGCCAACAAGGCATAAGTGTCAAGGTTGTGGTTGAGGGACTGCTCGATAAATAAGCGAAGGAACTTTAGCCACGCTGGTAAGTAAATTAGGGTCATTCTTAATGCCTAGTGAAGATGAATATGCCAAGCAACCACTTAAAAGTGCAGCGGGATATCTTTAAGAATAAGAATTTGGTGAAACCTGTGTAAGAATAACTGAGCTGCCAGAGGTGACATCTGGGAATACCTCATCATCATGGCCATTCACACTGCATATAGTAAATGTGGATCCAAAGAGTGCTCCGTGTACTTGTAAAACAGTACAGTGTTATTTAAGAGGTTGCTAAACTTTGAATTACGAATAAAGTAGCCTTGTGTAGATATAATGTTTTGCTAATTAGTAACTAAAGAAAGTGTGTCATTCAATATCACGTATTAAAAATGATTTTTTCTTTATTGGGCCGAACTCTTAACCGATCTCACTCCGACGTATTGCCTAGAAGGTGGATGTATACTTACTTACTTTGGTGGGAGTGATTGAACGTTACAACATAAAGATATTTTTCTTTCAGTTAACATGTGACATTATCTTTTGTCTTTACATGTAACTGTTTTCTGTTGTCTTTACATGCTAACATTTTCTGTTCACTTTACTGTAGACATTTTACTTTTCACTTTACATATAGACATATTTCTTTTTTCTTTACATTTAGTCATTTTCTTTTCTCTTTACATGCACACATTTTTTTTTCACATTGCATGGACGTTTTTTTATTTCACTTTACATGTAGCCATCATATTTTTTGTCTTTACACAGAGTCATGTTCTTTTCTCTTAATATGTAGACGTTTTCTTTTCATCTTTCATGTAAACATTTTCTTCTCTGTTTATATGCAGACATTTTCTTTTCACTTTACAGTTAGACATTATCTTTTACTTTTCATGCAGACATTATCGTTTCTCTGTATATGGAGACGTTTTCTTTTATCTTTACATTTAGGCTTATTTAATCTATCTATGCATGTAGACTTTTTTTCACTTTACATGTAGACTTTAACTTTGAGGATATTTCCTTTTTTATTAAAATATATTCATTTCCTTCTAGGTTTATATGTAGACATTTTCTTTTCACTTTACATGTACACATTTGCTTTTTTTTTTACATGTAGACATTATCATTACTATTTACATGTACACCTTTACTGTTTCTCTTTACATGAAGATAATTTTTTTCTCCTTACATGTAGACATGAAGATATTTTCTAGTTACATTTAGACATTTGTTTTTCTATCAAAAGGTAGACAATTTCAAAAGGTACATGTAAAAATTTTATTTCACTTTACATGAATATTTTCTTTTCACTTTAAATTAAGACATTTTTTTTTCTTTCCACTAAGACCATTACTTTTCTTTTTACATGTAGCATTTCCATTAATCTTTGCATGTAGGCAATTTATTTTCTCTTCAAAAGTTGACATTTTTCTGTTTAAAAGCTGACATATTCTTTTCATTTTATTTGTACATTTCCTTTACTTGTAGATATTTTCCTTTAACGTTTCACTTTATTTGTACACATAATTCTTTTCACTTTACTAGTACACATTTTCTTTTTTCTTTTCTTGTAGCCATTTACATTTGTTTTTACACGTAGCCATTTACATTTCTTTTTGCATGTAGACATTATCTTTTCTCTTTGGCTGTAGACGTATACTTTTCACTTTACATGTATACGTTTTCTTTTTACTTTACATGTAGACATTCTCCTTTTACTTTACATAGAGATATTTTCTTTTCACTTACATGTAGACATTTTCTACTCTCTTTAAAAGTAGATGTTTTCTTTTCACTTTACATGTAGATGTTTTCTTTTCACTTTACATGTAGCATTTTCTTTAATCTTCTCATGTAGGCAATTTCTTTTCTCTTTAAAAGTAGACAATTTTTTTCTCTTTTAATACTGACATTTTCTTTTCACTTTATTTGTACTTTTCCTTTACATGTAGATATTTTCCTTTTACTTTACATGTAGACATAATTCTTTTTACTTTACTTGTACACAATTTTCTCCAAGGGACTCAAATACGAGGGAAGGAATGTTATGTTCGAGTGTATGCATTTCCTTACTATGTGACAAGTGTTTAGAATTGTGGCTTTCTGTATGGTTTTGTATAAGTGTGGGTTTAAATCTATTGTTGAACAGTTTTTGTTTAGCGAGTGTGGAATAACCCCAGTGGCAGAAAGAAGGATAGGAACAATGTGTACTCTGTTATCTCCCTAAAGGCGTTTTATTTCATGTGCAAGATCCGTATATTTAAGGATTTTGTCTGTGTATGACTTTTGTAAATTGTGTATGTTGGGGATGGAGATGTCAATTATGTAAGTCACTTTGTTTTGCTTATCTACAAGTGTAATGTCTGGTCTGTTATGAGGGATAGATTTGTCAGTGATTATAGCTCTGTCAAAATATAGTTTATGTGTGGTTTTCTCTTAGACAGTGTCGGGGATATATTTATAGTAAGGAGTGTGAATGTCCCTTACCTTGTGTTTCTTAGCTAGATGTTGATGTATGATGTTGGCTACCTGGTTATGTCTGTGTAAATAATCTGTCTGCGTGAGTATTTTGCAACTGGATATAATGTGTTGGATAGTTTCCTCTGCAATATGGCATTTCCACCAAAGCCCGTCAGTCGATTCTTTGTTAATATATTTTCTATACCTTTTAGTGTTAATAACCTGGTGTTGTATTGCAATCATGGTTCCTTCCGTTTCCCGGAAGCGACTCCTTTCACTTAACCAAAGGTTCGATGCTTTTTTGTCGACGTGTGTCTGGTTGAGTTCAGAAGGATGTCGGCGTTGGAGTTGCTTTTCGAGCCATGTTTGAAGTGCAGTGCATTTTGTAGGAATGTTATGGGCGTTGTGCATGCTGTTCAGATTCAGAGGTGTGTATTTTTTATCAGCATAGCACACTTCTTTGTGTAATGGTCATGTGTGTTGTTTAGAGTGAACTCTGAGTGACTGAGTCTGTTTCTGGTGTAGATTTGTTTTGTCAAAAAGACCTCTGCCTCCGTCTGGACAAGGCAGGGTGAGTTATTCAATAGCTGCATGTGGATGGTGCTTTCAGTGTTTTCTAAGCAGTTTACGTTGCTTTCTTTAAATGCCCTCCAGATCTGTGTGTGTCCACTGTATGACTCCAAAAGAGTAAGAGAGTACTGGCATGGTATAAGCAATGATGGCCTTGAATAAAATTCTGGAATTTAAATGCGTTTTAAGTAGCGTCTCTAGCCTACTAAGATACTGTTTAGTAACTGTATTGATTAACTTGAAAATAAAATAAAACTCTTTTTCCAGAACGAAACAGGAAATGAACAAAAAGAAAAAGAATGAAAATAAAATGAAATAATACCACCTGAGCCTGTAAGCGCTTTTCGAAAGGTTTGCTTTCATCATTCAGCAGCCAAGGAGCACTCGAGAGAACTTGAGAGAACTGACTTGGAATAGAACATGCTGAGTATTTATAACGGACAGAAGCCAATTAAGACAAAAAGATCAAACTGAATTTTATTGATTGGGTAAGTGCGTCGCCCATTTGATCAATGGTGATTCGCTAATAGGACCCCTATCTAAGTTGAGTAATAATTTTTCATCTGTTTTTTGAATGGCTAAGCTTTCGAAAGCGTCCAGAAGGTGTTTCTTGTTTATTGACTCAATAAGTTTTACATTGCTTAATAAAAATTCATGCCCGGGTATCTAGCGAGTGTTTGGCTATGGATGACTGATTCCCTCTACCATATCTTGTGTGTCTCATGTGTTCTTCAAATCTTGTTTCAATATTCCGGCAAGTTTATCCTTTGTATCTCATGAGGCATTGGGAACATCTAACTTCATATATTCCTGATTTCTGTAGTGGTGGAATCGGGTCTTTTGGATTAGGTAATAAATCCTCAATCCTCATTCAAAAAACAAATTAGTCAATCCTCATTAGTCAATCCTCATTCAAAAAAGAAATTTCCTTGATTTAGAAAATTGCAGTTAAAAATGGCTATAGCACACGTACCATCACCGATTTGGTAAGGAAGAGGAAGTTAAAAAAGTTCATAGACAAAATCACTACCCTCAACCGGACTAAAAATAGAGAGAGAGAGTCATATCCTTACGTTACAATATATCATTAATCAAAGGTCTCAATTCTGTCTTTAAATCTTTTAATATTTTTTTATCTTTTAGCAATCCCAACCAGACCAGGCATTTATTACCTAATCCAAAAGACCCGATTCCACCACTACAGAAATCAGGAATATATGAAGCTAGATGTTCCCAATGCCCCATGAGATACAAAGGACAAACTTGCCGGAATATTGAAACACGATTTGAAGAACACATGAGACACACAAGACATGGTAGAGGGAATCAGTCATCCATAGCCAAACACTCGCTAGACACCGGGCATGAATTTTTATTAAGCAATGTAAAACTTATTGAGTCAATAAACAAGAAACACCTTCTGGACGCTTTCGAAAGCTTAGCCATTCAAAAAACAGAAGAAAAATTATTACTCAACTTAGATAGGGGTCCTATTAGCGAATCACCATTGATCAAAATTCAGTTTGATCTTTTTGTCTTGATTGGCTTCTGTCCGTTATAAATAGTCAGCATGTTCTATTCCAAGTCAGTTCTCTCAAGTTCTCACGAGGTGCTCCTTGGCTGCTGAATGATAAAAGCAAAGCTTTCGAAAAGCACTTACAGACTCAGGTTGTATTTTTTCATTTTTTTTCGGTCTTTTTCTTTTTGTTCATTTCCTGTTTCGTTGTGGAAAAAGAGTTTTATTTTATTCTCATGTTAATCATCTGCATTACTTTTCCACATAAGATTTCCAGACAATTTAGTAACTGTATTCTTTACGTGTTTGTGCTCCAGAAGTTTGGCTTGCTTAAATCTTAGATATTTGTAAAATTCTTCATTTTCCATAGCAGCAATGTGATCTGGTTCATCTAATGTGAAGTCCCTTTCCAATGTGAATGGTTTTGCATTTGTTCAACCCAAATTGCGTGTGTATGTCTTTTGAAAAAGTTTGTGTAATATCAAGCAATTGGCGCAATTCTGTTTCTGTGGAGGCGTAGATTTACATGTCGTCCATGTAGAGTATGTGTGAAAGCGTGTAGTGGCAGCTTTTATTATGGTTAATTGTGTAGCCGTAAGTTGTGCTGTTTAGTCTGTTGGAAAGCGCATTTAGTGCAAGACAAAACCAGAGTGGGCTGAGTGAGTCACCTAGAAGATGCCCCAGTTTATCTGTATTTTGTGAGTCTGTTGAGTGTGAGGTGTAGTGTAGTTCTCTAATGTAGCAATGTATTTTCAAAAAATGTGATAAGTGTAGGTTTTATTTTATACGATCGTAGTGCATCGAAAAGCCATGAGTGTAGGACAAAATCAAAGGCCTTTTTGTAGTCAATGTAGGCTGCATGGAGGTGTCGATGTTTATTGTAAGTTTGCCGTATGACCACACTGTCTATCAGGAGTTGCTCCTTACAACCCATGTGGTTTCTACGACATCCCTTTTATCGCTCAGTGAGAATGTTGTTTGTGTCTAAGTGTGTATAAATTTTGTTTGCGATAAATACAGTTAATATTTCGTAAAGTGTAGGCAGGCATGTGATTGGTCAATATTGTGTGGGACCTGTAGTGTTATGTGATTTTTGTACCATGTATGTAATTCCTTGTGTGAGGAAATGTAGCAATGTCTCTCGTGTTTGCAATGTGTTGGAGATCTGTTTTGCAAGAACCAGATGCAAACAGGTGAAGTGCTTATACCGGATTTTCTGAATGCTATCTACACTCGGAGCCTGCCAATTGTGAGTACGTCTAATGACTTGTGAGAGTTCATCTGCTGTTATGTCAGTATAAGGCATATTTGGTAGTGTGGATGCTAATTGCTTTTCTTCCCTGATCCAGCTAGCTTCCCTATTATGTTCAACTGAGACAGACCAAATAGACGACCAATAATGTTTGAGTGCTGTTTGTGTTGGCAGACCCGTTTTGAGTGTGTGTATAATCTTTAACTTCCTATAGAATGTCTTTTCATTGTTTGCGAATAATTGTTCTGCTGTTTGCGCTGAGTGCACGTTTTGTATCTCTTCAGGCATACTTTTGTTTTAATGTGTCCATATATTCTGTAATGTGTTGTTTGTGCTGCTCATGTCTGGTGTGTGTTTTAATCTTCTTAAAAAACTGTCTGAGGTGTTTGTTCCGTTTTTCTGAAGTGTTGTTTTTATTATATTTTGTAAGTCTACCTAGCTGCTTCCAAATATCGTCAATATCAGACTCAATCCGCTTTTGCCATTTAGGTTTCTGTTGGGTGTATAATTTTGTGTGTTTATAGATTGGTTTCTTACCCAGTGTGAATATTACTGTAAGAAACCCATCGTAAATAAGTAGGTGTATGTATTCCTAAGATAGATTTTCTTCATACTGTGGTAAGATAAAAACCTTCATGTAAAGCAAAATTTCCCATGTTTGTCTGTTTATGTATATTTTAGGTATACCTGGTCTTTGTGTGGGATCTGTTCCCGCGAAAACTGTAAGGTATCTTATTAGTGGGGCATTTACTGTTTCAATAAGTTTGGTATTCATGTTGTGTTGTGGATGAATATCATGGTGACGATCATTGTTGAGTGTGTGTTCTACAAGTTCATTAGTGCTGTCATGTTAGTGTTTGAATCTGTGTGTTTAGTGTCGGTTTGTGTAGACGGCTCATGTTCTTGTAGCTATTGTGCAACTCCTTGCTTTATTTTCTGTAGCATGGGTAAGGGTATTACATTTTTCATTACAATTGTGTAATACTGATCTGCAATGCGTTGTTCAGTAAATGTTATGTGAGGATATGACTCTTTAAAAATGTTAAATAAACGTTGTCTGTAAGCTGTAGTGTAATTTTCCAATTTAGTGACTGCGTAATGGGCGTGCATGAAAAGATGGTTTATGTTATTGGTCCATTTTATGCGTTGGCGTGGCTTGCCTGCTTTTGTGGTCGAGTGCAAAGAAGCTCTTGAAATACTAGGCACAGGTTGTGGCATTGCAGTAGCCAAACAGGGGTTGGTGCTGCTTTCGCCACCAGTGGCCCAGGGAGATTGTGGTATATTTTTCGAACGTGAGCCTCTGACTAATCCACAAGCGCAAACCTTGGTAACCCGGGTAACCTCCGAGCCAGTATCAGATAACGCACTAGCACTAATCATAGTGATCACCAATAAATGGGTGGTCCTGTTAGCCATCTCTATCATCAGCAGGACCCTGGTTGATGCAATCAGCTCATTAGCCCTAGTGGGTCATCTGGCCCTTGAAGATTAATCCAAGGATGAAGTTGTCGGACTTTTTAACCAGGGCCATCTCTCTAAGATGTTTCCTCCCTCGCACGACGTGGACGGAGGACCACACGAGGGTGGTTATTATTGTTATTATTATTATTATTATTATTATTATTATTATTATTATTATTATTATTTTGGTTACTTGAAAAATTTATTTGTATTTTGTATACATTTGAATTTGTTTTTGTATGTTATTAATTTTCTGTTCTTGTTTATATAATCTTTTGTCCCTATAATCCCATACAAGCCTATAGTAAGGCTTCGGGGTTTGGCAAAACTGTATTTTAAACTTAAAAATATAATATATTATATATTATTAAAAAAAATTATTATTATTATTATTATTATTGTAATATTAATAGGTTTATGGATTCGTTTAATAGTTTACTAAAAATGTTTGGAGATAATGAAAAGTTAATTATAATGGGAGATTTTAATTTGAACATACTTGACAGTGCAAATCCAGGTATTAATAGGTATTTGAACGTATTAAGCCAATATGGGTTAACTCAAAAAGTCAATATGCCAACAAGAATTGAAAAATATGGTAGAAAAATTACAAAATCAATTTTAGATCATGTGATATGTCGTGTTTTCGACTGGGATTGCAAAGTTAAAGTAATTACAAAAAAGTTTGCTGATCATAATATTCTCTGGGTTAATTTAAATTGTGGTAGAAACAGTATTGTTGAAAACGTTGGCAAAGATTAGATGATAGATGTAAAATTAGTAAATAAGTATATTAAGAAGGTAAATTGGAACAGGGTTTCAGAATATAAAAAAAGTGATAAAATCTATGAATTTTTTGCTGAAAATTTTAAAGATATTTATAAAAAATCAAAAATTCAGGGTAAAAAAAAAACAAAACAGCAAAAAAACCGTGGATAACTCAAGAAATGATGGGTTTAATAATGGAAAAAGATAAGGCATGGAAAAAATGCAAGAAAAATAATTATAATGATGAGAATATGAGTGATTATAGAAAATTAAATAACATCGTGAATACCCAAATACGAAAATTAAAGAAAGAGTATTTTATGAAAAACTTTCAAAAAATGAAAAGAATATTAAAGAAACATGGAGACTAGTTAATAATTTATTGGGAAAAAATAACAAAACTACCGAAAATGAGGATAAATTCCTTGAACAGCATGTAGAAGGGTTTAATAATAACTTTCAAGAACAAGTTAAGACCTTTATAGATGGAGTTAAGGATGAGAAATATGATGGAAGTAAAATTATATCGTTACAAAATTCTATTGTTATAAATTCTGTGGAAGAAAAAGAAATTGAGAAAATTATTGCAAGTCTAAATATAAATAAGTCTTCAGGAATTGATGGAATTAGGGCAAGGGACATGAGAAGTAATATTTTACAAAAATTTTACTCATTTATACAATGTAATATTGAAGACAAATGAATGGCCGGAGCAGATGAAAATGTCAAAGGTTAGACTAATCTATAAGAAAGGTAAAAAGACAGATTTAAATAATTATCGACCAATATCTATACTTTCTATAATAACAAAAAATTTTTGAACATTGGATTAAAATAAAACTGGAGGAATTTTGGGAAAAGAGCAATATTTTTGGTAAAGAAATATATGGATATAGAAAAAAAATGTCAACCCAAAGTTTATTAATGGAATTGACACAAAAATTAAACAAATCCTTTCATCATGGTGTTAATTCAACAGTTATTTTTATGGATTTATATAAAGCCTATGATTTGGTGAATCGTGATATTTTGTTTTTAAAATTAGAACAATATGGTATAAGAGGACAATTTTTAAATTTGTTGAAAGGAATGTATACCAATAGAATGCAAAAGGTTAAGGTAAATGATTCTGAAAGTTCAGTTTGTGAAATCACAAATGGTATTCCTCAAGGGTCAATATTACGTCCATTAATGTTCAACATTTTTATAAATGATCTACCCAATTATGTCCCTAATGCACAATTTTATATATATGCAGATGATGTTGCTTTACTAACTATGCATAAAAATGAAGAAAAAGTTTTAAGAGATACGCAGAAAAATTTAGCTCTAACAATTAAATGGATAAAAAATAATAAGATGAGTTTAAATCTGAATAAAACACATTTAATGAAATTTATAATTCCACATAAACAATATGATAATTTCTTGACGCAAAAGTTATTTTTTCATAAAATGGAGTGTATGGAGAGCATGGAGGATTGGAAAGATAATTGCTTATGTAAATGTCCAAAAATCCAAGAAGTTAAAAGCATAAAATATTTAGGATTAGATATCGATGCCACTCTATCATGGCTTATTCACATAAATAATTTAGTGTCAAAATTACGCAAAATCTTATACTTGATGTTTTTTGTTAAATTTTACTGTCCTCTAAGGGTTAGAAAATTATTATATTATACACACTTTGAATCAAGAATACGCTATGGTCTATTGGTTTATCATCATGGAGCACAATTCTCAAAAGTAGAAGACTTGCAATATAGAATTATAAAATCAATGGTTACTGAAACATATTTGGAAAAAAAGAGCTTATTAAATACTTATAAAAAATTAGGAATACAAAAAGTTACAGATTTGATAGAATATCGGATTATTATAGAAAAATTTTTTTCAAAAAATTATTTAATTAAAAGAAAAACTCAATACGGCTTAAGAAAACAATACAAATATGTAGTACCAAAAATCTTTAATTTATATGGTGCAAGAGAAAGAGAATATTACATACCACAGACTTTTAATAGACTCCCGACATGGATATTACATATTATAACATATAGAATGTTAAAAAATTGTTTATTAATTTTGAAAAATTATTTGTAATTATTTTTAGAATTATTTTGGTTACTTGAAAACTTTATTTGTATTTTGTATACATTTGAATTTGTTTTTGTATGTTATTAATTTTCTGTTCTTGTTTATATAATCTTTTGTCCCTATAATCCCATACAAGCCTATAGCAAGGCTTCGGGGTTTGGCAAAACTGTATTTTAAACTTAAAAATATAATATATTATATTATTAAAAAATTAAATTAAAATTAAAATTATTATTATTATCACTTGAATTATTGATGTAATTGTTTGCATTTTTTGTATTATAAAGAATTTTAAATAAAATTTTAAATAAATAAATAAAAGAAATAAAAATTATTATTATTATTATTAATATTATTATTATTATAATTATTATTGATATTATTATTATTCCACGAATTATAAACAATTACACGAATTATGAACAATTATGGTAAAAAGCTAAGAAACTATTATATCCCAACATTTTTTAACACGGTACCAAAATGGATTCAAACATTGAGATCTTTTAAATTTATAAAAGCAGCATATTATAGATGGAAAGAATATTATTAATTATTTTGGCAAAGTATTATATTGCTGATCAAGTAATATTGTCATTTTATCTGTAGTATAGTATTGTGAAATTTTAGTTTTTTGTAGTTACATGTATTTCTTACAATGTATCATATTATCCCATACAAGCCATATATGAGGCTTCGGGATAATTATCATAATGTAATTGTTTTTAATTTTTTAAAATAAAAAAAATAAAAAAATTATAATGCTAAAGAAGAAAAAAATATTATTATTGATATTATTATTTTTATTATTAATATTATTATTATTATTATTATTATTATTATTATTATTATTATTATTATTATTAATTATATAAAAACGGTTTTTTATTATTATTTTGTGAAATTATCCCCTGTAGAAAAGAACAATCATACTGAAAAAAATCCAGTGGCCGCATTTTATATTTGACCAAAACCTGTGTGTGATAAACTTCTTAATTTTTGTTGTAGTAAATAAGATTAAGATTAATAATAATAATAATAATAATAATAATAATAATAATAATAATAATA
>JAHWFO010059167.1:17821-48251 GCA_023313115.1 Rhysida immarginata
AATAATAATAATAATAATAATAATAATAATAATAATAATAAATTGCCTCTTTGTAACCACCCTCATGTATCTTGTCAACGTTTATTACACACTTTTTTAATAATCTTGATCCCCCGTCACATAACTTTACAAATTAATATTATATGAATGTATTAATTTAGCGTAAACTTATTGGATGTATTAATTTAACCTAAACTTACGGAATGAATGAATGAAAAAAAAGTCATAAAAAGGACTTGGAACAAAGAATGCACTTAAAGATAAAAAATGATGATGAAGACCGAATAAAAGTCCCCAACCACAATGAAATTAAAAAATGCAAAAAAAAAAACAATAATGATTATAAAATCATGCAACAAACGAGTAAAGGTGACTTTATCTTTAAAAACACAGGTAAAAATCACAGATATGATGGGCAAGTAAGGGATGGTGAATGTGCACTACTCACCCCTTCAGCATCCCCTCTCAGGGGTAGGTGGTGTCAGAAACGGGGTCAGTGGCAGCGAGTTTCACTGCAATCCATATGGGAGGCTGGATAACATCTGTGAGAAAAAGGGCAGGAGGTGCTGCACTGCAAGACACACTTAAACCATTTGGGCAAGAAGGATTGGTACAGGGGAGCGAAAACAGGTAGGACCATACTCAAAATTATGGTAATCAATCATAATTCATAATCCAAGCAGAAAACACTCCCACCACGTCAAAAATTATTACCAGTTAAATTTAATTACATTTTTAATAATGGGGTGGGGGTATCCATTAAAAATTACTATATGTGTGGCTAGGTGTAAAAAAGCTTCGGGACACCCCCTCCATATTCAAATCCCAGTAAATCTTGAGGTCTTCTGCTGTCACTTCATTGAAAAATGTAATGCTAGGCAAAATTTTGTGCAACAATAAGCCCATCGTGTTTATGTCAACAATGGTGATAACGTACAATTCACCAACAATACATTTCTTATGGCCAACAATACAAGGCAAAGTTTGTGCAATATACACTTATTTTTGAGAACATTGTCTGTGAGCTTTGATTTGTTAGAATTTTTAATTTTTTTTGAGAACATCTTTCATCATCTTGTGGTTATCTACAAAACAATTACCTGTTTTGACAATGATTTTAGTAATGTTTTGCATTAACTTCTCATCGAAATTGGTATTTTTTTCTGTGTTTCATTCTTTGAGCTGTCTTCCGCTGTATCTAGGTAATACAGCTGTCCATAATCTAAATCACATTTTGTAATAGGATGCACATGTTCAGGCATATTGCGAGAGATTTGAACATTGATTTTAAAACAATAGCTGACGCCTTTAGTAAATTTAACATTGTTACTCCTAAATGACTGTTAATGAATGAATGAGTGTGCACTGTTATATTTCCAAATATTCACATGGAAATTGGTTATCTTCTTTATCACTATCTTGATCATCTGTTAAAATAAATAATTTTTTCAGGCCACATTTCCAACATATTTTCCAGATAGGTGTAATTGTGTTAAAATAATAGTTTCAAATCCTCTGGGTAGTCGTTAAAAATATTACCGCAATCATCTATACACATTGACGACATTTTCACATCTCGACACTTGCGTCTTTCGCTTTCGTACAAACGAAAAATATTTTGCACTACAAAGAGGACAGAACACATAAATCCGAACTTGTTTTCAATGCACAAGCATCGTTCTCAGTGATCTACAAAGTATGGTATCTTTTCCATTTATTACTTTTTGCTGCTTCTGATACTGCTAGCTTTTTAACTGGTTGTTTCATCTGGTGTCATCATATCTTTAAATATGCGTTTTTTTCGCAATGGCTGCGTGCATTCTCGCTGTTTTCGTTTTTCAGTTGCTTGAATGTCAGGAGGCTGCATGGGTTATTGTGCCCTTTCTCTCTCCATCCCAATCATTTCTGGTGTTTCTAATAGCCTTTGTTTTTCTTTTCGTTCACGGGCGGTCATTCTTTCACTTAAATGAGCACTTACATCACAGAGGTATAGAATCAACTTTGTTCTCATATGCAAAACTCAATTTGCCCACTGAGTTGCAAATTGTTGCCATCAGTAATAATCTTAAAGTATAGCATCAATTACATATTACACAACAATAAAAACCATTGTTTGTTGTGTTTAATTGCCTGGATGAGCTCGCTTAATAGGTTCGTGACTCATGGATAACTGAAGATCTGTTGCAATCTTAATTAAACCTCGAATAGTCAAACCATCAAGAGAATATTATGGATCCAATGGATCATACACAAATAAACTTCGTGAAGTAATGGTCTAAAACTGCTAAGTTGCAATGCTTCATGAATGTGGATGTTTCCAACTTTCTTATGGTTGCTACTAATGAAAACCGATGTTTGTGAAAATATGTGAAATTAGCAACAAACACATCCCCATCAATGGAACGATCGTGAAACCTGGAGTTCACAAAGCGCATATCAATGGATACTTCCGTCATTAAGTTTTCTAAACACAGAACGATTGAATGTTCATCAAGAAAAGCAGACTCCTCTCTCTTTGCCAGGTTGATACTGAAAAGATTCTTTCAAGAATGGGACGGCTATGTGATGCAGAGGGCACAAGTTATCACCCTTCATATTACGTGGTGCAACCCCGACATTAACAGTAACGTAACTCACTTCCAGTTTTCATATTACTTATAATTCATTGCTCAAATTAACTCACATCTTTTCAAGCTAAGAAAATTATTAACACAAAGCATAAAACGTTATTGGATACATAAATTCAACAAATTAATTGCACGCATCGCATAAACAGCACAAATAACTTTGTTTCGGCGTGCGCACATATTTCATTTCAATTCCTATTGTTAAAAGCTCGCATGTTTTTCCATTATTTATGGTTTGGGTAGTAAAGATTTAAATAAAAATTGTTGCTCAGACAAGAATGGTCAGGTTACTTTACAGTTCCGGCGATGCTTCAAGCCAGTGTCTACAATGCTTAAATTTTCCACAACAATGAAAACCTCTTTCTGTGACGAACTCACATTTCTCTTTTATTTATAGTTAGATAACTCACAATTTAGTAACAACCTGTCATAGCTTTGTGCTTTGGCGAATATGAGATGTTATGAATATGCTCTTACTGTTTATTGATATTCTATTTATAATTATTATATTAAAATAAAACCAGATTTAGGATAATATTTACAACTAATCTTGTTCATAGTTAACAGTTAAATATTCACGGAGTGAAATTAAGGTAACAATTGTATATTTAACAATGTTGAAAGCTACGGACGATCTCTTAATGAAACACTGATTTTTGTTCGGCAATATTGCCACTTGGCTGCGTTGGCTTGATGTCGACCTGTTGCCTATTAACGAGCATCAGTGGTTGATACTTATTAGTACCGCATTGTCGTTGTAGTGATTGTCTGCTGAAGGTTAACTTTTTAGTTCATATTTAGGCACCTTTGTTCATAACTAATCATTATTACTGTTCTAATAAAGTTTAATCAGTTTAATTCTAAATGCTGGGCAATGTTTTCATTTAAATTGGCCATCGTGGAGGTTTTACATCGAACCAGTCTTTTGTTTCAAGATATAAGCTTTTCTGATAGATTCCGATATGTACTTGATCCTTTGTGGACACATCTAGATTATCTAGGCCTAAGGGAAGACAACCACAAAAAAGTCAAATTTTGATCGAATTTTCCAAAGTTGTTGAAACTTGGCACACATCTGAGGCAGGCTCCAATTAGATTCTTTACCAAGTTTCATAACGATATTCAATTTTATATATATGTGCAAAAATATGTAAAAATTTATGCTAATTTTGAATAAAAAATAGTTTATAAACATTTACCAAATCCATGTGGTAAAATTGAAGAAAGACATCACCATCTATGTTTTAGTACGTAACAGAGAAAATTAAAATATTCTTTTCTGAACATGTAAAAAAAATCATAATGTAGTGTTGTGCATTTTTTCAAAAAAATTGCTCTCGATAACTATTTTATAATTTTTTAAAAATTAACTATGGTTTATTTATAATTTTCTCTCTGTAATATACTTTCTATAGTATTCTTTTTTAAGTAAAAAAATCATTAGGACCTGAGAGGCAGTTGTTTTGGAAAATCAAAACAAATATTCAATGCAGGCAAAAAAACACAAAAAAAATGCCTATTTCCTATGAAAACCTTATGATCATGGGATAGAAAACCTGTTTTTACATATTTTTAATGATATTCTGCAGTACTTGGCCCTGGAAATACTTGACCAACATACCATGGCTTCATATTATTTGATCGCAATTTTTTGATGGTTGTCTCCACTTAATTTTATCTTTCGAGCCAGATCATCCTTACATAAATTTATCCTTTAAGCCGGATCCCGCGATTGGAATATATAAGTTAAATTATGTGCTTCGAAGCCTTTCTCATTACCCATCATCACAAGAAGGACGATGTCACAGCGAAAGCTACTTGAATACCTAGCACCTGGTGTTCAAGCAGTATACAAGAAAGCATCTTCGTCCAACCGAGCATCAACAGAAGTTTAGTATAATCTTAAAGCTTTTAAGTCCGAGGTTCCTGCAATAAATGTGTGTCAAAGAGATAGCTCTCAAGAAATATTCTGTGAGAATTCTGGCAGCAAGAAGAGCATGAAGTCAGAGTCATTCTCTGCAAGCATCCTCATCCATTTAAAGAAGCAAGAATTGGAACTGGCATCTGAATTGCTTAAATTCGACAGTGCAGCTGCTAAGAAAACTGACAAAGTCAATAACGTTATAAAAAACCTGGCAGATCATGTGCATAAATGTCAAGACAGACTCGCTCATATTAAGGCACAACCAGTTAGGGATATGACCGATGCTGAGCGCACAGAAGACTTGCTGCTAAATGACGAAGCGGACGAGCAAAAGTGGAATCTAGCACAAAAGCTCCACGAGCTAGATAAATTTCGCCAGAGATCATAAAGGAAAGAGAAGAAATAACAAAGCTAGTAGAAATTATTCAAAAAAGTGCTTCTAGATGAAAATGATAAAGCTACCGATCGGCATACAGAAGCTGCATCATCTGTTGGCCGTGAGAGGATAGGCGCATGGGTAAAAGTTCAATTTCAAACGCCAAAAGGAATTATTACAAATGGTGATAACGTTACCCACTATTGCATCGGTTCGAGTGAAGCTATAATAGCACCATCGGAACTGCCGACTGATGAAGAGAGAAAAGTAGTGTCACTCCCTCACGTAAATGTCTCAAATAATGAGGCAATTATCCATCTAATGCGCATGCAAATGGACTTGATGCAGAGGCAGATATTGGTTATGGGTCATAAGTTTGACCTTTAACTACTTTCATACGATGGTCATCCAGGCAACTGGATAGGATTCATTGACACTCTAAATAAAACTATTGCTAAATACCACACCAGTGATGTTGAAAATATGATCGATCTCCATAGATGCGTTGAAGGGTCAAACACTGCACATAGTGACGCATTTGAAAGTTAATCCTGCCAACGTGAATACGATTCTTAAAGTAATGGAGAAGAGAGTTGGGAGATCAGAATACGTCACGGGTTGATGTATGTCAAAAATACGTGCTGGGAAATAGCCTGACCTAAAGAAGCTTGAGATATTGGACGATTTTGGACGCGACATTGCAGCATTAGTAGCAAACATATGTTCATTTAAGGAGTTGTTTATAAACTTTTTCTATATTAAACAGTTAATCATTGAGCTCATCAAGAAACTACCTGGAGCCTGGAAGTGGCAATAATGTGAACACTACGTATCAAAGAACAATGCATGATGAACCTCAAAGAATTCCCTTATAGGCTCAACAGGAAAATTGATGGCACCAGGACTTTCATGAAACGAAGTATCTCTCATGATGAACAAAAAATGGAATCACCAGATGGGCCAAAAAGGATAAGATACCCACACATATATCTAACGATTCAACGTGCATTTGTTGAAATGGAGTGAACTACAGCCTAAACACATGCAGGATCTTAAAAAGAAGTCACGCAATGAGAAATGGTGATTAGCCAGAAAGGTCCATGCATGTTTTGTTCATTTTATTATAACCTTCTGGTAAACGATTTTCAAGCCCAAACGAAATGGACGAGAAAGATTGTAAAGAGAAGCACTATCGTCTGCTGCAAATAGAGATACAAAGAATCAAATCTCCGGAATATGACCAGAGCCCTGATGAGGAATGCCAGCCTGCATCACCCAAGCAGTCAGAAGAAATGATCAGTGCCATCAAGGGAGAAGTAATCAGTGCCATCAAGGGAGCGAAAGGTCTCATGGGAATTGTTTCAGTGAAGGTTCATGGTCCCAGTAGAATAATAATCAAGACTCATTCACTATTGGATTCTGCTACCACTGTCAGTTCGTTGATGACAGATTGGAGTCACAACTGAACTTGAAAAAAAAGAATACTTGTAGTGTGCGAGGCATTTTTAACAGCAAAATAACTGTCAAGAATACCTCAGTAGATTTTGAAGTCTGAAATTTAGACTGTGGTGCATCTCACAGCAGCATGACAAATGTAAAGATGGTAAAAAATCTGGGATTCCTGCCATAGAGTGCGGACATCCAGAAAATGAAGAAGTGGAGACTGTACTTCAAAAGAGTTTATTTATTTATTTTTATTTATTGTTAAAGAGTTAACACATATAATACAAAGCCCAACAGAGATTTGTTTGGTCTAATGGACCGACAAGTTAGATCTCGGAGGGCTCCAACCAAATACATATTGAATAGTACAAGTTAGTAGAACTAAACATTATAATCAAAAAGAAAGGAAATAAACAGTAATAACGAGCAGATTTACAAGAACGTACTATAATGAATAAAAAAAATAAGGGCATATATATGTTAACATGAGTTGCAAAATATAAATAAATCCTTATTGAATAAATACATACAGGAAATTACATCCAAATCAAAAAAAAAATTAATTCATTCCCGCCCATTTCCCAAATGGATGTATAGAAATATAACATACCAAAGTGATACCAATTATTTAATATTAATTAAAATTACATACCAACATCGGAGCTCGAGGGGTGCCAGAGTAGACAAATTGACCAGCAAAGAGAATGAACAATTAAAAAGACGTTGTTCCGATCTCATAATTGGTGAAGATCAGAGTTAATTCAAACTCCTCAATAGCCAAACGAACCTTGCTCAGCTTGTATGTATCCGGCAGAAAATTTTATTTTCAAAGCAGTGGGTACTGACGAGTATGTCCATCAGCTTATGAAAGAAGAATTCAGCATGGAGAACTTCGGTGTTTGGATCGAACATGGGAAATCAGTAGCAATTTCGATAGAAGACAAGCGAGCTAAGTGTTTCATGTTTTTAAGATATTGAAAAACTTAATCGAAAAAAAACCAAGCCACACAGAGGTTATCACCTAGCTTTTTTAGTAGCCCACCAGATCCAAAGATTTCACAAAAATACATTTTGACTATATTCTGTTCGCAGGAGATCTTAGATTCCACATACTGAAAAATTGAAAATGGTGCGAGATTAGCCTGTGTGTCAAAATAATAATTTATACACACCCGAAAGCAAAACTATGGCCTTGAAAAGACTATAAAGAATGGAGCAAAAGAAGTCACATGGCCGCGAATTTGCAGCACTTTATTCGGTGAAATTTAAGGTGTGTAATAACAAGGGTTACGTCTCTGAAGTCAATTCATAACAGTAGTAGCCAAGAATATGGTATGTTCCTCATTATGTCATTATCAACCCAGCAAGCCTGGTAAGCTCCGCCTGGTAACTTAAAGCAATGGTTTTCATTAAATGATCATCTCATGAAAGGTCACGATCTGAATTGTCTGTTGACGGAGGTTTTATGGAACTTCAGAAACACCGCCTCGCCATCACGGGTGAAGAAGATTGACCTAGTCAGTGTTTCCCTTGAAAGGTTGGCAATAACAGCCGTGACCCAGCAGAGTCAAATGAATGCGATATGAGAGTATTTCGATAAGTAAGCTACAAATCGAAGTTGCGACCTTTATTTTTTAATTAGGTGCGAAAAACTGTCAATGCTAGATAGCAGAAATATCTAGTTTTATTGTGATGCACAACGACTATTCTGTGACGCATGATTGTAGAAGATAGCGGCCCTCTTGAGTACATGTACCATGATAGAACAGAGCGTCGTTGTGCGTTTTTTGTGGGCAAAACATATGGAAGCAAAAATATCCACAAGGAAGGAGAGCTGGTGTTCAAGGATTGCCAAGGCGTACTGCTCATCGAATTCCAGCATCTTGGCCACAGAGTTATGTCTGCCTCGTATTGCACGATTCTGACGAAACTTCATGCCGCCCTTCACTCGAAGTGAACAAGCGTCCTCAATAAAGTGGTGTTGCTGCTGTATGACAATGCCCGTCCTCATAGTGCCATCAAACCACAACGACGCTGACCGGATGTCGGCCCACTTGTTTGGCCCTTTGAAACATCATCTTTCAGGAGAGTGCTTTGCTGACGAAGTGGTTGAAAGCAGTGCGCGCGTGGTTCCAATAGCAACCAAAAGAATTTTATTCACAGGTTTCCAAGGAGAGTTGTGAAACGGTGGAACAAGTGCTTAAATTTGTATGGAGATTATGTTGAAAAATAAACGTTATTTTGTATGTCATAATCTCCGTTCATTTCTCTTCAATCGCGATTCGCAAATTACTTATTGAATCGCCCTCGTAATATTCGAAGCAACATCGTCTGTTGCTTCAGCCATATATGTTAAAAACAATAATACGGAGAGGTATAAAAATAATTACACAGAAACATGTCGTGTCATCATGAAAGTACTTCTATTTTAATGACATCCTAACTGGTGAAGAAACTTTCAAGTTGTACATGACAATGTGTGGATAAAACAAAAAGGGTAATTAGTAGGTGTCAAATAATTCAAGAATTTTTTCACGAATTCCCGTATATCTGAGAACAGCTGCAGCTCATCACTCCACGAGTATGTCAACCATACAGGTCGAGTTTTGCTGGACCCCAGAAGAAGATCGCTTCACATTCAATGGTCAGTTTTATAAAGGTAAACCCCAGATGATGGAGGGTGTATGACCAAACGAGAAAGGTGTGACTGGCAAGAGCCTGAATGATCCATTCGGGTTTATTAGTCATTTCAAGCAGATGGAATGATGATGCAACAGAAGATAGAGATCGAAGGCATTTTCTGGAATGATGAGATTTTAGAAAAAGTCTAAGGAAGCTGCAATGAGTGGATAGCAAAGATCAACTTCATAAGAGAGCTACTAGTCCCAAGTTGTTACAAGTTGTGGATATAAGTGAATAAGGTACTTTGCAAAAATGGTGATAATGGCTGCAAACTTGGAGCTAATGGCTGCCTAGTTGAGTTCTAGGCTCACCACAGCATATCAAACTGGAATGAGAATCCAGTTAGCACCCACTGCCATTCCTATGGAGTGACTCGCCCACCGTTTTGAACTCGATTCGTTTAGAAATGACCCATTTATCAAATTCGTGGCAAAATGGATTAGCGAAATGCAGGAGGCAACCCATCCAAATGAATGGAAATAGGTTAAAACCGATTTTAATGTCGCATACGAAGCAACTAGGTTAGAGTAACCAGTAGATTTCAGCAGCATATCGAAATGGCTTAATGGACCAAAATTTTTAACAGAGGATCCTCAACTCTGGTCTGCAGAGAGAATGCGAGAAAACACCCAAATCTTTCATGGCTACGTGCAGTAGACACCAGCAGAATTGGGGAAAGTGACACAAACAGTGAGGATCTACTCATCCAGCGACACTTTTCATTCCATCGATTGTTTCCAGCAACAGGAGCTATAGTGGCTGCATCAAGATGGTGCGATCACGGAAGTAGTTGTGAACTTTGTCTAAATATCAAGAAAAGATTTAGGACCTGGAAAAAAAGAAGAAGATGATTTTTAGGCGTGTTCAAGCAGAAGCATTCGCTAATGAAAGCAAGGTGATCCAAATAGGAGATGTAAAAAATATTAGGAAAACTACATTATGAAATTTGTCCCCAGTTCGGGATGACGAAGTTCAGGGAAGAATTATGAATGCCCACGTTTCCCCTGATCAGAAGCTACCTACTTAACCTTCTTCCAGAACATCGCTTTACGATACCACTCATTCAGTTTGACCATGAAAGTGCGATCATCATGTTCAAAAGACGGTATTAAATAATCTACGGCGCGATTCTTCTTCATAAATGGACGCAGTGCCGATAAAAAATATTGGATTCACTGCAAAGTATTTTGGCTGGACAAGATAAAGCCTACATTTCCTCAAATGGGATTATTACCCCATTATTACTCGAAACCTCCATTTTCATTCACTGGGGTTGACTATTTTGGACCAATGGCTGTCATCCTTGGAAGACATCGTGAAAATCCCTGGGGCCTTCTGTTTATGTGGATGGTTACAAGAGCAGTTCATTTTGAAGGCACACGCGAGCTAAGCACAGATGAATTCATGGTGGTTTTCTCACGTTTTGTCGACTGCCGAGGCAGACCGCAACTTACATTGTATATTCCAATAATGGTGCTAATTTTTTTGGGAGTAGTCAATGAGCTTAGGGATGCCCTCAAAACTATAGACTTTTTCAAGATTGGCTGCAGTAAAAGTATACAGGTGTACTCTTACAAATGGGAGAAAGCTAGGAAAGTCTCATCAGATCAGCTAAGAAAGCACTTCGGTATATGGTACAGGGGAGTGATCCACGAGATCAAAAAATGCTCACTGCTTTGAAAGCCGCTTTGTGCTGCGGAGAGTATGACTTGTCCTGAAAGTGTAGTTTGTGTTTCGTGACTTTCTTATTATAACCCTCTTATTAAAAAAATAAAATTTAATTAAAAAGTTAAAATAATCTTAGTGTCATAGTTAACTATTTAATATTCACATACTTTGATTAACCTATTCATTATGCTTTTAATAATGTTGAAAGCTACGGACGATTGCTAAATGAAGTGTTGATGCTTGTTCGGCAATATTGTTGCTTGACTGCCGTGGCTTGTTGGCGACTAGTTGCGTAGAAATGAGCAGCAGTTGTTAGTAGTTTTTATGCAGATTTAGCGTGGCAGCGATCGTCTGCTAATTATTAGTTCTATATTTTTGCCCTTGATCCCATTTGCTTTTAAAACAAATTCTGATTGGAATGGTATCAGTGTAAGAATGACAAAACATGAATTAAACAAAACAGTGGAGTATGAAAAACTCAATTTGTATAATATAAATGTCTCAGCCATATTTTTCATGATGTTAATACTGATAATTTCTTCGGTTCTGTAACAAGCGAGTTTGAATACTTGGAATTGGGGGTAGGGGAATCTTTGTCTCATCAACGTTTTTGTTTAACAGCAGTAACTATTCTCTGTCTGTTAATTAAATATCATCAGTTTAATCCATATTGTATTGGAAATTTATTTTCACTTCACTTTGTCATCGTGGAGGTTTGCATGGAAGCTGCTACTCGTTTCAAGATATAAACTGGTCTCAAAGATTCTGTTATATATATATGGTCTGTTGTGGATTTCAAGCTATTATCTCGGCTTATTTTATCTTTCGAGCTGGATCAATCATACAAATATAAGGGTCTTAGAAATGAAAACGAAAAGTTTATGTGAGAAAAAAAAAGACGACGTGTAAGTTCGTAAGTTTTTGTTTTCGGCAATTGAGAAACCTCACATGCAAATTAAACAGTAGGTTGCGAGTGTTGCATCTAAGTGAGAAAGGACGCTTCAGAGCTCTGCGAGTGATCGCTATGTCCAAACCAGCAATCGCAAACAAATCAAAGTCAAATCGCAAAAAATTAAAAGAAATCGTGATCATCATTAGGAAGGTGACGTTGACCGTGGTTTTTGATTGCGAAGACCCGATTTCACAAGAATTTCTTGAAAAGGGCATCACAGTTAACGTAGCACGATATAGGGAAACATTGAAGGCACTGAACGCGGCTATCAAATGCAAGCGTCCTGGTACAGAAGGAGTGCTTCTTACCCACGACAAGGCGCGGCCTCACACCTCAAAAGCAACTGTAGACCTCATTAAAAATTCAACTGGGAAACAATGCAGCATCCTCCTCACAACTTGACTTAACTTGAAACAAGAAAGGTTTCAGTCGTACGATGAAGTGAAAAAAGAGGTTTTGGAATGATTCTACACGCAACTGAAAAACTTCTTCCATAAACGAATTACACGTTTACTTACACAATGGGGTATATGCCTTAACGCATTTGGAGAGTATTTTTATATTCATTGTATACACTTTGGATCAAATGAATAATTTTCGTTATCATTTGTGCGACGCTTATACTTTCGTGATATATAGCAACGCCAAATTTAATTCCACATATAAATATTTAATTTGGCTTTATATTTTACTTTTGTAAGGGTCTGGTTTGCTTTAACTTCATTACCATAACCAAATAATTATAAACCGACTGCGCCATCCGATTACTATCGGAAAAAATGTTAATTAACTAATCACCAATTAATATTTAAACCCAATACCGAATCTTACATAGTAATTCTTCCACACAGGTCCGTGCCAAGAAGGGTGAGAAGAGAATGAGGGACTCAAGTTTTTTGATTAACAATAACATTGAAATTTATTCATAATAAAAAATAGAATGAAGATAACTGAAGACTAAAATATGAGTTGGAACACTAAATTTGCTAACTAGACTAGGTTACAATAAAGATGAATTCTGAACCATAATATAATTAACTAATGAGATTTTGTAAAAAGAAAAACGCTTTTTCATGGCCAAAGGGAAAATATAGATCATACATACTCTTTTGACGAATCAAATGGTCTTGCTTCTTTGGAATTTGGGCTCGTTGATCTTCTGCCGATGTTTGTGGCTCAAATGGGAATCTTCGAACGTGATCGCGTCATTTTTTGGGGACAATGCTAACTGAATTTTACGGGAAAACTGTCATTATTTAAATTGAGTCGCAACTATGAATACTTTCATTAAAAAGCCTCGTTTATCGAGCAAAATTAAAGTTAAACTTTTTGCACCATGATTAGAATAAAATAAATAAAATATTAACTAAAAGAATTTTGATGTTCCCTTCATGACGGACGCCCGTGAGCCGGACATGGACAGCAAAAGGGTTGCTATCGATCGGATTACAAGATCCAACCCCGTCACTTACGCTTCGGTACGCCCGCACATGAGAGGGCAGAAATTGGAAAAGGCCGCTCGTGGTCTGGACGATGCAAGATTCCAGAGAACACTGATTCTCTCAAAATTACAAGTTCCTTCGTTCGAGAAGGGGTTTGGAAACGACCAATCAGCAATTGGTTATGTCGTCAGAGATCTGGAATTTTGGGGTTCAAAGGAAAGGTCAAAACTAAAGCTAAAAGCTTGTTTCTGGGATCTTGAATGGCGTCAACTCGTCTTAACACCCACCTGCAACCTCCAGATGCGCGGGTGTTGCATGGTAGAGAGTCGTTAGTCAGCTTTCTGCTGCTCTTAATAGCCGTGGGGGTAAACTTTCCCCCAGGGTGTCTTTGATCTCACCCCCGCGATTCGTTCTCCTTTCCAAGCTGGATTGCATCCTTTCACCAGTCATAATTTACAAAAGGCTTCTAGCTGCCTCAGATAGTAGGGTCAATCCCCAATGGCTTATCCTACAAGTCCCGTCATCGTTATTCAGAAAAAAAGGAATAGTTGCTAAAAGCATTCCACACGCAAGTAATAAACCAACTTGAGAAGAGAGGGAGACATTTCTTCAGACAAAAAAGAGATTCTAACTTAACAACAAAATTATCTATCCAATTCTATTAATTTAATAAAAGAGGGATAAATTCGCCTCTGTGACTCATCTTTAGTTCAATAATGCTCAAATAAACAATTAAATGCTGGTAGTAAGCAGAAATACGAATAAATTAATATTCAGAACTATATTCTCATTTAAATAAGCATGATAATAAACTGGGACTCCACACTTTGAAAAGAAAAAAAGAAATAACTTGTGTAAAATATAAACATTTCCTTTTGAAAATCATTAAAAATAGGCGTTTATTAAACTACAAAAATTTTTCTTTAAATGAAACAATATAAATAACGAAATAACGTCCACTCTCTCAAAAACATCGATGTTCAAAAGGAATTTACATGATTTAGGATACTTCGGCCCTTAAAAATTTATCTTATTTTGCATAGGCAAAAAAGGCTTTTGTAATAAAAGATGTGTAGGTAAGGTGGACAGTGTAGGGATATAGTTACGTTCATATTGCTTTAAACATGACAGCTCTGGTGGGGTCAGTGAACATGTTCTTTTAATTCACTGTAAATATGATGTTTTACTTAATTTGTTTACTGAGGATATATACTGTCTCTCAAGTATATTTGAATAATATGAGGAGAAGAACATTGATTATTATTGAACATTATTTTACTAATAATTAAGTCTTTGGCAATGTTGGAAGGAATTAGATTAGAACTGTTTTTAACCACCTCTTTAACTTCTATAAATAATTTAGATAAGGAGAATTTCTGGAAAACTTCAAAAGGACCTTCTGCAACTAGTTTGTCAACCCTGGTAAAATAATCGTCTTTTCTTAAAAGAACAGTATTGTTACCTTTATCACTTTTAAGATAAAGGCAATCTTTGCTGATCAAAGACTTCATAATTTCCTAGACATCCTTTCAATAATCCCTGGTTAGTAATTGTTCCAATTTTTAGCTAATACTTTTTTACATTGTTCTCTTTTAGTACTTTTATGGATGTTGGGTAAGTACTTTATTCCCCCTTCAATATTACAAACTAGTTGTTGAATGTCCTGTCTTTTGTTGTTTATAGCGAATTTTATACCCTTCGATAGAAAATCTAGTTCCGATTTCAGGAATGTGAAATCTGTTTGGTTAATTACATTATCCCTGTTAACTTCTTTGTCAATAAGTGGTTTATGATGCTTAATGATGACTTCCAATTTTTTTGTTAGTTATGTAGTTTTTCGATTTATTTTTTGCCCATTTACAAAATTAATTTTTAAAAGAAATTTGTCCCAATCCTTTTTGGTCATCTGATTGCTTAGTTTTAAATAAGCCTTAGCCACTGTAATAGTAAGTTTGTAGTTTAGAAATCCTATTTCCATTTTCAACCTTTTTTGTTTGGCTATTGGTAATACATTTTTGAGGCTGGGATCTTTACTGTTCTTGAATTTAATACCTTCGATAAATTTAGGGAACACATTATTTCTTCTGCACGAATTTCGGAACCAAATGTCTAATTTAAGTGAGCTAATTCTAAATTTTAACCTAAAAAATGAGTTTTGTTGACTATTACCCGAAAACATGAGTGGCCATGACTAAAACAAAATAAGTATAGTTCCAAGCTTATTTTGGATTTAGTTAGAAGAAGAAGGTTTAAAAAGTTCTTAGCAGGAATCACTACTTTTAAAAGGAACATAAATAACCGTAAAATCATTTCCTTGCCCTACAACAAGGCTCTTATAAGCGGAATAAGTTCGATACTTATGCCCTTTAATGTCTCTCTCGCTTTCAGCAATCCAGGTCAAATGAAGCAACTGCTGCGCAATCCTAAGGACCTGATCCCACCACTACAAAAATTAGGCATCTACCGGGCTCAATGTAACCAATGCCCCATGATGTACAAAGGGCAGACGTTCCGAAGCATAGAAACAAGATTTAAGGAGCAAAAGCGATGAAGCAGAAGCAACCAGCCAGCCATCGCGAAGCATTCCCTGGATACGGGCCACGAATTCCATATGAATAATGTGAAATTAATAAAATCGGTAAATAAAAAATACTTGTTAGATTCTTACGAAAGCTAAGCTATAAATAAAACGGATAAGCAGTTTCTGTTGAATTCGGACACGGGCCCCATAGGCGAATCTAGTTTGATCTAATGGGTGGCCCAGTTACCAAAACGATGATCACGGTTTTTTTGTTTCTATTGGTTATTGTTCAATATATATACCTTGCTAATTCAATAAATAAGTGAGTTGTTATTGACTCTAAACTTACCTGGACTCCCCACGCATCTTATGCGTTGAATAAGGCCAGGAGATCCAAGTTTAGCTTGATTGCTCTGCTGGGCCGGTAGAGTGCTTTAAACATTGATAATGAACTCCTACTCTATAAGGTCATTGTTCGGACCATCTTGACGTATGGTAAGCCCGTCTGGGCAACAATATGTAAGACTAGGTGGAAAGAACTGCAAACGTTACCCTTAGGATCATTGCGCAAAAAGATCGGAGAATTGTTCGCAATTCCTCCATTTATAATGAATTTAACATGACTCAAATTGGCAAAAACGTTCAAGGGCTCATGGAATCCATGCTGCCCAATATAGAAAATCATAGCAACGAGCTAGTCTCGGGCATTTTAAATCATCCTATGCGTAGAAAGAGATATCGTGATCCAAGGCATATACTTGATATTAACTTTGAAGAAATTGATAATGTCTTATTTCCAGATTACTGGATTTCATAGGTCGTATTTCATCTAATACTAGTGGTCTGCTTCTAGTCTAGACAGTCGTCAATCAAAATCACCTCCAACCAAGAAGGGGTATTTCTCCTTTATATTATGGATGACCTTTATGGGTTCATCACGCTTCTTAACTACTTCTCTGTAATTCCCTTGGCTTTTATTTAGGAAGGGTGAGATTCAGGAAGCTTAGCTTCAAAAGCCACTCGAATTGAGGATTCACTACACTGCTCGATTGTCGATTGTCGATAAACAAGTCAGTTCTCTTAAGAGTCTCTTGAGGTTCTCCTTGTCTGCTGAAGATGAAAGCAAAGCTTTCGAAAGACGTTTACAGGTTGTATTGTTTTTTTCATTCTTTTTGTTTTACTTCTTGTTTAACGCCTTTTTATTTGTGGTTAAAGAGTGTTGTGCTTTTAATCTGTTTATTTGTACGATCCACATAAATACTTATTTTGTTTTATACATGAACTGTTATTTTTTTAAGAGCATAAGTCTGTTTTAAATTTACTAATAATAAAAAGCAACAAAGTTTAAAAAATGCATAATTCATATTTTATTTTTGATTTGTTGTCATTCATTTTAGATTTTCAAAGTAACAGGAAAATAAGCTTGGAGCCAAAACAGCAGTGGCGCCATCATGCTGTGGAACAGAGAACTACTTCGCTTTTATGATTATCTTACCGTGTAGGTTGTTTATAGGGCACCTTCTGTAGCCATTAAATAACATGTGGAAAAAGCCATCATGTTTAGTAGCCTCTAAATGCTAAGCTCAAAAAAATTGTACTAGGGTTGTAAATTTACAACCTCAGAGGTTGTAAGTATTTACCACAAATACAACTATCTTAAGGGGTTGTAAATTCCAATCATGTCCCAAACATTGTAAATTTACAATCATGTCCAGAGGTTGTAAACTTACAATCATATCTTGTGTTTTAAAATTTACAATCACGCCTTGAGGTTGTAATTTTAATATCATATCGTGCGGTTGTACATTTAAAATCTGCTCTTTGGGTTGATAATTAACAATGCTGCCTTAACATACAATTCTTCTTTTAGGTTGTTAATGCACATTTTTTAACGGAAGAGTTATACATTTACAATGTCAGCTTGTCTTAAGATTGTTATTATAATCTCTGGAATGCAAATTTCAAGCAAAATCTATCTGATTAGTGATGATCATAAATATTCCATTCTCTTCTTTTAAATCTGAAATTGCAGAGATATTCTTATTGGACTGTCAACAAATTTTACAAAATTGAATATACATATGTTAAAATCAAAACTTGCCTTAGAAATTCATAAATGTAATATTTATTAAAAGTACTATATTCATTTTAATATTTTATCTAAAAATGAAAATAGGTGCAATGTAAACATTAAATGAATAAATTAAAAATTCCAAATACTTACTTGCTTTTCAAACCCGCTTATCCGTTAGGGTCGCGGGGGCAGCAGCCCTATGGAGGATCTCCAGCGATCGCGATCTTCCGCCATCAGGCACATGTCCTCCCTGGTAATATCCAAGCGACTCGAACCCAGATTCTCCATGTAGTCTAGCCACCTGGTTCTAGGCCGACCCCTTGGTCTCTTACCCACCGGCTTGGAAAATAACAACTGCCTAGGAAGACTAGTTTGCGGCATCCGTATCACGTGGCCATACCAGCGCAACTGAGATCTCTCAATGCGGAGAAGTAGCGGCTTAACACCTAAAGATTCCCTTATTGTGCTGCTGTGCACTCTATCTAGTAGAGTAAAACCTGCCACATTTCGGCCGCATTTACCCGCGATCGCACTCTTTCCGCGATAGGTGAGAATGGGGACAAAGATAGATTTGAAGACGGAGAGCCTGGCTTTGTTCGCGAGCTCTCGTTTCGTTACCACGGATCGCCACTGTTCACGTCTGACACAGCTTGCTGCGCTGATCCGAGCATCCAATCTTTCTCCTGCCGTCCATCACTCGTGAATGCAATCCCGAGATACTTGAACTTCTCCACCTGTCTTAATGAGGCTCCCCTAACATGGAGAGCGCACTGAGCAGGCTGTCTTGAAAGAACCAGAACCTCGGTTTTAGCCACACTGATCTTCAGCCCAGCTTCTTCACATTTGGCTGCAAACTGGTCTAGTGCATGCTGAAGGTTCGTGCGAGAAGACCCAAGCAGGACAAGGTCGTCCGCAAAGAGCAAACTCTCCGCCAGGCAGTCGCCCACACAAACACGCTCTTCGCCTCGGCTGCCCCTGTCTATCCAGTCCATAAAGATAATGAACAAGATGGGCGACAGTACACTCCCTTGGCGGAGTCCAACACCCTCCGTGAACGGTCTTGACTTAATGCCATTTATCCGGACACTCATCTCAGAGCTTTCGCACAGAGACATGATAGCAACCAGTAATTGCCCATCCACTCCATGCTCTTGCAACACTTGCCAAAGCTTTACCCGAGGAATACTGTCATATGCTTTTTTAAGGTCCAAAAACCAAGCGTAGACCTCTTTTGCATACTCCCAGGATTTCTCAAAGATTTGCCTTAGAGCAAAGATGTGATCCGTCGTGCTTCGGCCAGGTCGGAAACCACACTGCTCCCCCGACAGTTTGGAGTCGACTATTTCCTGACTTCTCTTCTCCAGACACTTAGCGTACACTTTCCCAGGAATGCTGAGCAAAGAGATGCCTCGATAGTTGTTGCAATCTCTCTGATCTCCCTTTTTGAAGATAGGGATCACAATTCCTGTCTGCCATTGCTTAGGGGCCTGTCCAGATATCTAAGCAACCTGACACACTCGAGTCAACCACAGGATACCATACTGATTTAAAGCCTCTAACATCTCGGACCGGATTTCATCATCACCTGCAGCTTTGCCAGTCTTCAGGGACTTAATTGCCCATCTGACTTCTGTTTCAGTGATACTACCGTGACTATTTTCCGCTCCAAGGTGCACCTCGTATGCCTCAGTTGTTGTTGTCACCGGATTAAGAAGAGATGCAAAGTATTCCTTCCACCTATGCAATACGCTCTCCTCCATATTCAGAAGCCTCCCATCTGAACTCTTAATAGTTTGTGATGAAAGAGACTTCTTTCCACGGAGGCGGCGCACGGTCTGCCAGAACACCTTGTTTGCCGAACCATAGTCTGCCTCCAATTTCTCCCCGAACTTCTTCCAGGCCTTGGCTTTAGCTGTTGATACTGTCTTTGCTGCTGCTTTTTGCGCCTCAGTGTACCGCACTCGACTCGAAGTTGACTTATTTGCAAGCCATAGCAAACAGGCTTCCTTCTTTGCCTTGACAGCTTCTTGGACTTCACCGTTCCACCATGCATTCCTTTTCTCACCGCCCTGCGCCACACTCAGTCCTTCCAAATTTGATTAAAATTTTATTTAGAGTCAATTGTTACTGTTTACTTCCTTTTTTTCATGACTTTAATTGGACATTTGCTTACTTTCAATTTATAAATAAAAAATTCGATGAAAAAATAAGAATATTTTAAATTTAAGAACAAGAATGATGAAAACACTGCAACCGTTGTTAATGAAACAAAATAGCCAGAAACTGTGGACACCAATATACAATATCGGAATAAAAGAAAAACACATCCACAAAAAAAGAAATTTTAATGACTCAGATGTACATAATTCGAAATGTACATCTGAGTCATTAAAAAAATTTTTTTGTGGATTTGTGTTTTCCTTTTATTCCGATATTGCAACTGTTGTTCTTATGAATTCATGAACAATGAGAATGATATAATTTTTTTCTATTAACAATTCGAATCGCTCACATTTTTTTAATTGGGTTAAATATAGAATAAATGGTGTCACTGGCATTCCTTACTATTAGAAGAAATAGATGTAAGAAATGTAATGTAATGAAATATAAGAAATAGATATTTATTTAAAGTGAAAATAATAGGAAACATCATTTAATACAAGTTACTGTGCAAATACAACTCTTACTGTCAACAATATTGTAATGTGATATGTTAATATGATCACCTCTTCTTAACCATGTTGGAACGTCCCATGTAATGCAGATGAGAAAACCATTGCATATCATTTAAAGCTGACAACAGCAGACGTGTAGTAGCATCCGTTAACGCAGCAAATGTCGCCGTCATGGGCAGAGCAAGTGACTTGTTAGACCTCCGAAAGAGGATGATCATTGGCTATCGTGTCAAAAGGGGCAGCATTTCAGAAACGGCCGTTTTTTTGAACTGTTGTAGGGCTGCCGTTGTGAAGGTGCACGGCGACTGGACGAGCGTCGGTTACCACGCCTGGCCAAACCAAACGGCGTGCCACTGTTGAGCAACTAACACAGCAAATGAACAGTGGCGCCGCTAGGCATGTCAGCACCAAGACATTGCAATGATCCCTCATAAAGTTGGGGCTCCGGAGCATCCATGTTGGTGTCTGTGCATCTCCGAAAACGCCTCCAATTCGCAATGGAATATCGCCATTGGACCTCGGCCGAGTGGCAAAGGATTGCTTTCTCTGACAAGTTGCGGTTTCTGGTGAACAGAGTGGACAAACGATAGAGAATTTCCCGGGAAGCATCTGAAAACAGGCATCCCAACATCATCGTTGGCAGATGAAAGGCTGGTGGGGGAGGTGTGATAGTTAGCGGGATGTTTTTATGGTATGGGAAAGCATTTTATATTATGGATTACGGGATGCACTGATCTCCACATGGTCCCAGATACCTGCAACCACCTTCCGAGAACTTATTGACTCTCTGTACGCCGACTAGCAGCTGTGCTGGCCGCCTAAGGTACATATTCCGAACAGTAGCAAGTTGTCATATTCACCGTTCTACGCCACAGCATTTATGAAGGAGAAATTGATTTCTAACATGACTTGTAAAACTTTTTTATTGTGAATTCATAAATAATCTTTTTGGTTTGAAATTTTTTTGGAAATCTGAGAGATATTTCTTCTTTGTATTATTCCTTTTCTTTTAGGATAGTATGATTTAATATTTTTTGAAAAAATTATAATGTAACACCCACAAAATATTTCGAGCGCGCGCGGAATTTTTGTCTTTTTTTTCGAAATGATCTTTTCTGTAGGTCATGACGATGACATATAGGGAATGAACTTTCGTTGTTTTTTAGAGAACCTCGAGAATCAGAGGTATCGCGACTTTGAAGTTGCTGTTCTTCAATCTGCAGGAAAAAAAGAAATTAAATACAATATAATTAAAAGGAAATGGTTACAGAAAATATAAAAAATTACTAAAAGATACTGTTGAAGACACAAGGTATTGTTAACATAAATCAAAGAAGTCTAAGCGATTGTTTCTCTCGATGACAATGGACACGTGAATGATGAAGCTTTTGGGCTTTCTTAGAAGGATTGGGAAGGATAGGTTTTTTTTGTGACTTGAAGTTAGCAGAGGCCGCAGGAGTGAATGGTGTCGGACGAGAAGAAAGACATGTTTTTCAAGACTTTGTCTTCCTGAAATAAAGGGGCCAACATGTCTCGCCGACCCAGTCTAGAGCCGACTCATAAAATTTAGATTGTTTGACCTCTAAGTTAGATAAATAACGAGAAAAGAGATTATAAGGTAACCCTAACCCTGAAATTAGGTTCTCTGGCAAGTGAGCGAATCAGGTAACGACCTAATGGAAGGCCACGCCAGGACGATAATTTGCCTAAAACGAATGCTTCAGTTGCGAATCCGGTAAGGTAGCAGTTATTTTTGGCCATAACATTTATAATTGAAAACACTCTGCCGTGTTCCTTTTCGTTTCAAATAGATTTGAAGATATCCAGCCCACAATGTCAGCGCATGGAAATTGGAAGCGTAGGAATTCAACAATAACGCCAGGAGCAACGCAGAAACCCAAAGACGTTTCAGAAAACCTTGACAAAAGCACCGTTCCATGAAATTCAACAGTAATCCCATCGATGATCGACTGAAATTAAACTAGGAAAATTAAATATTCAATCGACGATCCTACCTCATACTAACCGTATTAACCGGATCTCCGAGTATACGTCCCCCCCCCCCTTTCTGACTTACCTTAATCCCCCGTCGACTTACCTTCCCTAAGACCAAGATGGCGAGCTGTTGATTAAGTTGTAACTGTGCGCCAACAGCAGGAATATCCAGACGAGAGCCTATAGAGATAATTGATAAAGTATAAAAGAGATATGATTAAGGCCAGAAAAATATCTGAAATTTAGATTTTAGCACCTACCTGGAGAGTAGATAATAACGACGTAACTATCACTGTTAGTGGAATGTCTTTGTAATTAAATGAAATTTTTGGATGGCAGTATAAATTTTGAATGAACCATTTAATGAACGCGAAGATATGTTAATGATTATTGCGTTTGAATATTCTGCATTAAGAAAAATTCTAACATAAATTTTTTTTTATTTTCGAATAAAACTGTGTCGAAAAGGTCGACCCAGACCTCCCTGAGCATATGTATTACGGACTTGTATCAACAAAAGTCAAGGTAATATGTAGAATACTAAGAGTCTAGAGTTTAAGGATAAAACCCAGTTTACATTGTGTATAATGGAGCCTTGCACCGAAAGAAATGGTATAACGAGAAATGTTAAAAATATTGACTTTGGGAGAACAAATTGAAAGCAGCAATATAGGAAAATGTATGCATATGATTAGTATTCAAAAGAATAAAGTACAGTTTTATATTTCGAAGGACTAGCGTATGGAGTATTCAATTCCTTTGTCAAACAATTAATCGTGTTTTGTGATTTACCGAATCAACTTAAAAGTCAGTTCTTTGGTTAGCGCCTAGCTTTCGAGCGGGAAAGCACCAATTTTTAAAGTACTGTACGTTGTCCAGAACCGGAGCATCACAAAAAACATGTTTAATAGTTATACACAAACGACATGCCCAATTTCACATTATTTTTCTAAATTTTTCAATGCAGGTTATGGAAAAATGTAAATAGCCAAAATTTAGGACGTGTTATTTACGACAAAATGATGAAAAAATTTGTAATTTCATTGAGAAATTATTATTTTTTGAATTTTCATCGGAATCTACACCCAAGTGTAATTTTAGCGCCTTTATAAAAATACGTCACCTGATACTAGCCCCCTTCTGAAACACGTGATTACCTCCTGCTGTTGCTGCTGACGGCGCGAACTTCAATATTGCAAAGCGATCAGCTGGTCTCAGAGGAAAGGGATGTCTCAGAGCAACTGATGCCATTCACTGCAAAATTAGCCCTCAGTTTTTTACTGATTATCAGAAAGGAATGAATATATAATAGCAAGATCATAAACCATCTAGTATTCTATTTTAATAAAAAGTTTTTGTTTAAATCTTTAGAAATAAAAAAATTTTTTTTATATGTCAAAGAAAAAGCATAAGGAAACTTCACTACTTTCCTTCTATAATTATGGTGATACTTTCAGCTTGCTTGAATGGTTATACTTAGTATCTGCATATATCATTTTTATAGAACCTATTCTCTCTGCAAAGTCTAGCGACGTTTTGCGAATCGGAACAATCAAATTTCGTAAAGCACCTAACTTTTCAGCGTGAATATATTAATGGCGCAATGGACTGTGCAATGTTTTATAATATTGTAAATTGTTATAACAAAATAATCTTTGAAATTCATTTATTGGATGGTCATTCTTTTCAGGTTATACATTTTTTGTTTTTTTTTCTTAATAAAAATAAAATTTTACTAAAATGCATTATTTTATAGTATAATACAGGACTATGTATAATAATCTTTTATTAGTTTTCTTTATTGCGGTATTTTAGCAAAGACATGAGGAGTGAGATTTAGTTTGATTAACCACAATTTTTGCATATACGTTTTTCCATAACAGACATGTTCTGGAAACTCATTTGATCGGAACAGCCTAAAAATTTTCTTTTGAATAACGCTATCTGATTTTAATATTTTTTATCCCGTATCACTATAAAACGTGGGGTTCTTAAGTAACTTGTTTAAGGTTTCTTTTGCTAGTGAGGTATGGCAGCAAAGCCATTCTCAGAAAAACATTACTGTAATTAATAGCCTTTAATTAGGGAATAGGACTCAATTACAGCTTAGTAGGAAAAAAAAAGATTTTCTGCAAACCAAAGTCACGGAATCCCTGTAATCTGCAGAATTAAAGTTTATAATCCCTGGTAGAGAAGAAAATGATTTTAATTATTTTACGTTCTGTGCCATTTGCTCACGCTATAATGAATGTTGCAATCAATATCTTTATTTTAATAACCACAACACATGACTGTTTGTATTAACGAACTTTATTATCTAAAATTTTAATGTAATTTATGAAATTGTTTTATTCTTATACAAAGTAAAGGCAAGTTTTTAAGTAAACAGGTACGTTTTGAAATTTCTTCTCCACAAATTTATACATTTCCTTTGCCACAAATGAGATATAGAAAAGAAACAAATAAAAGTAATGATTTGAAAACTACTTTTATTTCAACAAATAATCTCCCTGTTTGTTGAGGCACTTGTCCTATCGTTTCACAAGTCCCAGAACCAGTAAGATAAAATTCTTTCGGCTGTCTGAAACAGACGGTACAGTTTGTAAGAAGGCTGAACAAATGGAGGATGCACAAACATTTTACATTTCAACTTTTTCAGCACCTCAGTTGTCTTGTTAACAGTAAGAAGACGTTAAGTTTTCTTGGACTACGAGGGCTTACATTGTGAAGCTTACTATGGGAAATCACAGCCTGGCTCAGAGAGCAGCCCAGAGAGTTTCCTCTTACTGGTTTTGTGGGGCTTGCAAAACGGTGGGGCAAGTGCCTGAATTTACAGGGAGATTATTGTGGAATTAAATGTAGTTTTATAATCACTTTGTTTATTTGTTTCATTTCTATATCCATTTGTGGCTTATTTATTTAATTTCACTCTTGTTGTGGGAAATTCTATAATTCTTTCTGCATCTCTTAGCTAATCCAATTTTCAATCTTAATACCCTTTACCAAGTGTCTCTGAAATGTTACAGCATTACCGTAAATATCTGTGAGAAAAAGAGAATATTGATATTTAGTAACTCAGAATCGAAGGACATTGAGTGGGATTCATGAAAGTAGTAAAAGACCAAATATACTCACTGGTTAAATAAAAAATGAAAAATAAAAAACATAGTATTATTTACAATAAATTAAATCGACGTACGGATTCTCTGAAGTTTTAGATTATTACCATATACTGTAAAACCAGGCATGGTGGTTGAGTTTTCTAATCTTATTGATTTAAGGACAATTGTCAAATTTTTTTTAAAACATGAGTCATTATGAATCTAGTATTTTCATAAAGCGTGTGTCATAATTTATAAAATAGGGTGGAAACACAAAAAAAATTTTAAATCTTTGCTATGTAAAATAAATTTTTTTTAGTTAATTTCTGAGTTGTTAGCAAACAATGATATGAAATCGATATATTTGCAAGTTGAGGAACATACGAAATATTTTATTATGTTTTCATCCTAAAAACGTTCAACTGCTAAATTAAAAATATAGATTGAAATAACTGACATTAACCCAATAAACGTTTATAAGGATTAAATTACATTTGAGATTACATTAGTATAAAACACAGGTGACGATGTAGAATAATAGAAAAACGCCCCAAACACCCTAGAATATAGTAAAAAAAAAAGTTGAAAATTAGCCGCTTTCAGTAATAAAACGAATTTAATTTTAATTATGAAACAGTAAGAATGGGTAAATGTATTCGATAGCATGGGTAGGAAAATGATATTGTACGAGGGTTGTTCAAGAACTATTTCTTCTGATCGTAACTTTTTTTTGTTAACATATTTTCAAAATTCTTTTAGTATCTGATAGGTACATTTGATCCCTATGTAATGAACTCTACGCTTTTCGGCAAAGTCCGGATCCCTTTTCAGGCATTGCGCCAACGCGTGATTAGTCGAGAGAATCTATCTGAGAGGAATTCCAGGGTTGTTGTCGTCATGATGATTGAATGGCAGCTTTGGACCCTCTTCTACAGCACGATAACTCCTGCCTGCATAGGATCTACTCAAAAAAACTTAGCACTTATCGATATTCATCATTTCCCAAAGAAGAAAGGGCACCTTAAGAGACATTCATTGCTTTCTGACGACGAGGAGAAAGATGCCATGGAATCGATCCTCCTGTGGACAACATCCCCTGGATTGCTCTCCGAAGGATTCACGCGACTAGAAACGCGTTAGCGCAATGCGTTTATAAGGATGAGGTCAATGCAAAAAAGTGAAATAGTTCAATACATAGAAGATAAATTTAAGTATCAGTTTCAAAAAGAATAAAAAAAATGGTTACCAAATATTAAAATGTTACGGTTTAGGAGGCAAAAATTCTTGAACAACCCTCGTATGATCACATTTTAGAGATGTGCAAAAGATTAGGTAACAAGATTGAAGTTGGTCGATTTTTATTCAGTATTACCTTTACTAATGATATTATCTTTTAAGAATAGATAGGGTTTTCAATGGTGAAAACCCAGACATTATCTAGGAACTTATTCCAACGAGGGAATTTTTCGCCAAGACCAAAAAACTAAAGAACCTATAGGAACAAAATAATCAAGCCAAAAACTGTGGACACACTATACAAAAAAAAACCTCCGAAAATACTATTCCACTTAATAAATTTTAATGAATCAGATGTACATTTCGGAAACAAAGAACTTACTGATGATGGAATAGTGTTTTTGGAGTTAATTTTTCTTTGTAATGAACGTAGAAGCCAGACTCGCACAGAAAACGAGTCAGATTACCCACTGAATCTCGGTGAATATCAACAAGAAAAGTAGAATTTAACAAAAGGAGACGAACATGTGCCAGAGTAATAATTCAAAAACCTTATAATGGGCTGTTTCGTCCACTAAATTAGACTATGAACTTAGTGGTTTCTTCCAAATGATTGACATAAAGAATCCCTATTCTATAAAAATTTTCGAATAAAATCATGACCTGTAAGAAAGGCCACGATAATCCTTAAATTATTCTTATTAAACTGCGTTTTATTTCCATTAACAGAATATTAGTTGTTAGACTCTGATTAGTTTTCTTAATCATGTGTCTTGCAGTGGTTCGCAGTTGCCATAAGAGACTCAAGAAAATTTTTAGCATCCCTGATAAATTCAGCATCCGTTTTTTGTTGAGTATCACCAAAAAATTGGATTTTCTCTTTTTAAATTTGGTTGAATCTAGCTCCTTTTTCATACTTTTGGACGGACTCGTAGAAATTTCTCCATGAAATATGTTTAGCCATTCGAATGTTTATAGTATACTCACTGAGTGTAGATTATAACTAAGTCAAACTTTGGTCTTGTTAGCTTTCCTAAAAAGCTTCCAACTATTCGTCTATATTGAAAAAGATCGTAATTTCATCATACAAAGCTGAATCTACTTCCTTTTCTTAGCAAAAATTACTGCACCAGGGCTTCTTGCAAACCAAAAACACAATTCCAGGTCAAGCGTGTCAATAATTTTCATCAGAAAAGCAGAAATCGCGGAATGACCGTTCTCATGAAATTCGTCCGCTTAGGATCCAAAAAAAGTCCTCCAGTTCGTCCGTTTAGGATTCATAAAGATCCTACCACAGTTCTCATCGGTTAGAAGAGAGAAATATATACCGTATATACTCGTCTATAAGCCGGCTTCCCCCACATAAAATCCCTTTTCGGCTTATGCACGAGTCAGAGTTGATGTAGGCTCTCAGGAGCACGGTACTTTTACAAGAGGAGTGTTCTTACAAGATAATTTTAAAGATATTAGGTACAAAATTTATTTATTAACCTTAGCTCTACTTAAGAATTATAAAATAACTGTGCATTATTGAAAAATTACATATATTAATATATATAGATGAATATCTAGTAATAAAACCAGAGAAAGTAAGAAAAACAGTGCGGGGGGGGGCTTCAAACAAAACCAGCGCGTTTTTTGTACAATACATTAACCAAAACAGTTTTTCAAAAGATAATGAATTCAAGCGCAGAGATTCAAGTACATCAAAAAATTCGATAACGATACTTTTTGAATATCGATACTATATACTACATTGCCTATATTCTTTTTGGCCTCGGCTTATGCTCGAGTACTAGTGTTTTTACACTCTTTGGGGTCAAAAACCAGGGGTCAGCTTACGCACGTTTCCATCCAGTATTTTGGTTGTCAGCTAAAGGTGGCTTCTCTTAAAGGTACCATTTCCTAATTAATTTACACATATATTGTAAGAACCAAAGTAATGAAGGTCGGTTTGTTACCTAAATTGAAAAGTTATTTTCTAAGATAAAATCAAATAAAAACTTACCTCTCAGATTGGTAATACAGCTCCCCTACATTATGTGGTGATCTTTGCATCACATGCAAGGTTGTGAGTTTATTACAATCCATAAGCTAGTGTAATAATTCTAAGATGGATGGTTCATCCCGGGGTTTCAGGCATACCCGGTTAAAGCTAAGTACTTCTAACTGTCGCCACGTCGACAGGAGGCTCCGTTAACGACACTATAACCAGAATGCGATCCACCTTTTCAACTTGGGTCACATAATGCCTTGATTTCGAAATTGGTCTGCGTTTCCTTATTGTATTTTTGGGGATGTGCTAAGTTGAATTCATCCTAGCAGATTTAGCTGTCTGCCAACTGCCAATGCATCCAGTAGCCGCTAAAGCAGATAGGTGTAATATTGATACATATATCATTGAATATTTTCACTGCTAAAATAATGATGTAATATATCAATTGGCTCGTAACGACTTGTCATGGACGAATATATAAGAATAATTACATAGTAAATGGCTAAAATTTGATTTAGTAGTACATTTTCTAATGATAATATTATAATACCAAAGAAAAATTTCAATGCTAAAATATATCATGGTATATAAACTATGTAAAAGCAAGCCAACTCGAGAATTCCCGAAAAGTAAACTTACCTTGGCAACTGTTGCTCCAAATTGAATGAATCTAGATACTGCTTGTAGGTTAGCCCGTTTCAGAGACACCTTTGGAGTAAATTTTTTGCTCTATCGTCACCCTCGGATCAACATGCAGACACACAGTGAACTAAAAGTCTTTCATTAATATACAGGGATTTAACATAACAAAAAATCCAACAAAACTGTAACTGAAACCTCAAATTCATAACCCAATTTCTGGTAAGTGGTCAATTATGAAAATTTAGAAAAAGTTTTTAAAATAAAATTTTTATGGCCTCAGTTCTCGTATTTATTGGACGGACCACGTACAAACACTATTTCAATTTGGACTATTGGTGACCATTCTTGCAAAGAACATCAAAAATTATTTATATCTATGGACGACGACCATAAGTGACACTGAAACATTGACGAATGACTGAGTTTGTAACAATATGATATTAACAAATATATAGGAATAATAAATATGTTTGAGGAAGGTCGACTTTTATTCAGGGTTCCCTGTGCCAATGATACCACTATGGTAACGTTTGAAAATTTTCAATGCAAAGATATGGTATAAAACATACCCAGCAATAATTTTTGACAATCAGGAAACAATATATAAAAATATTTATTCAACTCGAAGGGTACATAATTTAAACCACTAGTTCCTGATTTGATTTTCAAAACCAATTCTAAAATTTTAGAAATCTATACATATAAAGAAGGATCTTTGTGTGTGGTTGGTTGGGTGAGTCGGTCTGTTGTTCTGTATGTTTTTTATACAAATCCACAGTTTTATTCCGATCTTGATAAAATTTCGCATACATGACCTTCAAAGCATGAGGAAGGTCACTGTCTACCTCAGATTTCGGAAAAATAATAAATATCGATAACAAATCGATATTCATGGTTATGGCAAGGCATATTAATGAGAAATATCTCATGACCATCAATGCAAGGCAAAGTTTGTACAACAATAGGTATCAACAATGGTATCAGCACGCAATTCACAAACACACTGCATGAACCAACAATATATCTCTCATGACCAACAATGCAAGGCAAACTTTGTGCAACAATAGGCCCATTGT